>MU227345.1:4039026-4063361 GCA_018584345.1 Thuja plicata
TGTATCATTTCCCATTCTTACTGTACCACCTTTATAGTATTCAAAAGTATTAAAATTTTCTTTGTCACCAGTCATATGGTGAGTGCAACCACTATCTATAATCCAGATATCATTCTTACTAATCTTATATATGAGTGCAGTTTCTTCATACCTTTCATCTTCATCTGAATCATCCTTCACAGCTACAAAAACTATCTTGATATCATCATCCGGTTCGGTGTCAGTATCTTCATCTTTGCAAGCAGCTAGATAACTAGCCTTCTTTCCTTTATCCTTGTAATCTTGGGTAGCATTTATTTTTGATCATCGGTAACCTCTGTAATCTTTGTTATCACCTCTATCAGATTTCTTCTCAAAAGATCTGTTATCACTTCTGTCATCTTTTCTTTTGTTAGGACATCTTGTAGCAAAGTGTCAAATCTCTTTACAATTGAGACATACAAGTGGTTATTTCCTTTGTATTTACCTTTTCCTCTTTTCATTCTTCTTTCCATGAGTGCTTCTATTTCATCTAGATCTTCTTCTTCACTTGCGCTTTCACTGTCTCTTCTAGATGAGTGTCTCTGACTAGATTTGCTTATTCTCATAGAAGACTTAAATGCAGACTCGAAACTTGGTAGGACACTATTATCAAAATTATTCATCTCAATTGAAATCAGTCTACCGATCACGCTATCAAGAGTGACTATATTATTTGCTACTTCTCTCATTTCTTGAATAGCAGAGACTCTAATAGCATATACAGGCAATAAGGTTCTTAAGATTTTACTTACCACTGTCTTCTCTTCAAGTGTACCTCCAATGCCTCGTATAACATTGACTACTTTTATTCTTGTGTTGTACTGAGTGATGTTTTCACCTTCTTTCATTCTGAGATCATCAAACTTTCCTCTAAGGCTTTCTACCTTGGCTCTCAGAATATTTATATCACCTCCATGTACAATTTTTAGCTTATCCCACATTGTCTTTGTATTTTTTCAATCTTTGAAATCCTCAAATTCAGCATCAAAGAGTGAGGCAGAAAGCTCTATAACCATGCAGTTATGTTCATGCTTTACTCTCAATTGATCTACTGTCAATGGTCCTGTAGGCAACACATATTCAGTATCTAAGTATTGAGTAATATCATTGCCAATACTTGATAAGTGAAATCTTATTCTGATTTACCATGAAGCAAAGTTGTCTTTGTTCAACTTGGGCACATCTCATCTGTTCATCTTGTGATCTTTACTTAGGTCTTGAAACCTTCCTTCTAAGAACACAAGCTCTGATACCAATTGTTAATAATAAATGAGAGGGGGGGGGGGGGGAATTAGTGGCCTCAAAATTTTATCCTTTAAACTTTNACCAATTGTTAATAATAAATGAGAGGGGGGGGGGGGTGAATTAGTGGCCTCAAAATTTTATCCTTTAAACTTTAATCCACCAATTAATACACCTCAGATTATTAAGTCCATGCAAGATGTATGCCTTGAAATACTTGAAATAATTTACTATCTGTCGGTTTACCTTGTCTATCCTTATTCTCCTTGATTACCTTAAAGTAGTAAAACTCATTTACCGATACTCAGTAAATATGTAGAGTATACCAATAAATCCAGAAATGCATATGTGAAATGTAAAATAATAAAGTAATAAACCATACACACATAACACATGGATTTTAATGTGGAAACCCTGTTAAGAGAAAAAATCACTGGGACCGGTACCCCAAATTTTCACTCTTCTGAAGTGAGCCCTGTTAGGAGCCAACCCCGTTAAAGGTTACAAACACATGGTTAAGTGAGACCTTGTTAGAGTATTTTTATACATAGGTTGTCACTTAGTATCTGGCATCTATGCTACCATTCTTGAATCAGTCTTTAGATTGTCAATAGGCTTTATGCTAATCTTACTACCATCCTTGAATCAACCTCCTTCTTAGACTATCAATAGGCTTTAGGTAAGAACGCTGCTACTATCATGAATCAACCCTTTTGGTAATCTGTTAGGATATACCTCAATTATAGAAAATGGTTAAGTCCTACTCTATTAAGAGACTTAATGCTTCAATGGTTAAACTGAAACACAATGACCTATTTCTAATGCAACTTTGAATTGCAGATATTCAGATCTATTTAAGTACAATACCTCTCTGATCAATGTATCAATTCAATTCCTTTGTGCTTCACACTTTCTTCTTTGTGATGCTGTGCTTCTCTGTTCATTGGTATCTGTAGAATTCTTTAGCTCTCCCTTAGCTTGATTGATCAGGACTGTATGAAGTTTATCCTTCACCAGTTTTTCTTCAGCATCTTCTTTTTATTCACTCCCCAATGTTTCTAAGTGCATACAGAAAATGAATTATGCTTGTCTCTTATATAGACATGATATTCCTTAATTCTTGATTCTTGATTCTTGGCGTGAAAAACAATTCAGCTAATTTGATTTATGGCTTTAACTCCTGATTTATCTCGTAGTTATCTTCTTGCCAACTATACAAATCAATTGCTTAACTGTGGTTGAATAAAAAAATAAAATAATTTCTTATCTCGTAGTTATCTTCTTGCCAACTGTACAAATCAATTCCTTAAGCTCTGCCAGCTAGATATTTTTTCATTTTCTGATTTCTCTATTCTGTCGGTTAATTCTGTAGTTTGTCCCTAGTGACAACTACCAGTTCTGTCGCTATAACTTCAGTTAGCTTTAGGATCTCCATCCGTCGTGCATCATTGGATCTTTCTCATTGGGAAACTCTATTTTTGGATCGTTAGGCATCCTGTGATTCTGCTTCGTCGGGCAACACTATCTTCTGCTTGTCAAGCATCACTGTGACTTTATCTTTGTCTTTACCGATGGTGTGCACTCCGTTGGTGTAGTTTGTCACTTAGTGAATACTTGACTTTTATGCATTGCTAAAAGCATAATCATTGTTCCATTGATTCTTTGAAGTCTTTGGCATTATGTATATGACCATACAGATGATATCAAGTTGACATCAATGACAATACAAACCATTAACTGATTTAATGTTTTGCATCATCTTCAACTTAACATTATCAAATATTTAATCAGTTACATGTCATCATTTGTCTCATACACAGTTAAATAAATTAAGACAGAAATAGATTAGAATCTGCACATGTCACTTCATCGTTCACAGGTGTCATCCAGATCTTCATACACAAAAATTCACCTGTTTTATGCAAAATAGACATAAAAGTGAAGCCAAAAACACACAAAACTTGATAAAATGATGAAAAATGAGGCCTAAAGCCCCACGATGGGTGCCATTTTTGTTTGAGTTAATACACCTTCATGAAATTAGGATAATTAACTACAATTCTATGGAAAGAAATAAGCAAATTAATCTAAAGAATTGCATTTAACATCCATAAAATCCCATGGTTCTCTAACTAGGCTTTTCAAGTAGAGCTCTCAGCCTTAACCTCCACTAGTGACCTTCCTAGAATGAGAAAAATATGATAAAATGCCTAATCTAGCTCTCAATTCTCTCAATTTGATACAAATATGAACTCAAATGCTCTGATGAAATGATATGATAACTCAATTTTCTATGAAATGGTCTCACTATTTGCTCAAGATGCTATGAAATTGCCTATAATAAGGATGCTTTGCATTAGAATTTTCTAGGATCCTTTATGCTTGAAAAATGCTTGTATTTATAGTAAAATCCCAAGGGTAGGGGGTAGAGTGAATTGATCATGGGTTAATCCTTGGTTGAGTTTGATCTCTCAAATGGTTTCAAATAAGGGGACCATTTAAATGTTGTCCTCAAAGGGTGGGACAAAATGAGTGGATGAGATTTTAAAGGGTAAATGAGAGGCTGAGATGCAAAATTGGAGTGATCCATGTGCAAGTGTATTCTCAATTCTCATTGGCTCCTTTATTTATGTTGAAAAGATATTAGGATTTTAATTAATTTAATCATTTAATTAATTTATCCATGTAGGGAATAGGTTCATTTTGATTTTTGATTTAAAATATACAATTAATTGATTAAAATCAATTGCATAATTTGATTAATCCTTTTAGGCTTGTATTTAATTATTTGATTTCATGATTAATTGATCCCTTGATTGAAATTTTATTTAATCCACTTTTCTTTATAAATGTCCATTTAAATTGATTTTGATCCATTTTGAAGCATTTGAAGCATTTTGATGAGATTTTGCTGAGATTTGTAGATTTTGATAATACTAAGACACCTGGTCAATTTTGGGTGTATACACCCCTCTCCACATTATTTTATGTGCAACATTTATTATTTTAAAAAGAAATAAATTAAATAAATGTCACATACTTTACTTTAAAAGAAAAGGGATTATTTTATTTTCAAATACCTCTCATCTTATAATTTTTATGGTGTTTTACACTCCACATCACTAATTAAATGCTAATTGCACATTATTTTATGTGGGTCACACCCTTTCATTTAATTTTCAATTTCCCTCCAATTTCCTCATGCCTCTTGGCTTTGGTATATAGGGAGACCTCCCTCCATTTTTCATCATGCAATTTTACTATCACCATTATGCTACAGGTTTTTGGAGCTTTCATGCGATTTCCTTGAGGACTTGAAGCATTCTTGTGATTTATCAAAATTTCATACACACTTGATGGTACTACTATACTTGCAAATTTGAAGCTTTCTTGAAGAGTTGGAGATACCTTGCATGTTTATGTCCATTTGAATCTTCCATTCATTTTATGTACTTCTGAAGACCAAGACCTATGTTCATATGAGATCCACCTCTCTACAAACCTTTTCACATTGATGATAGGAAGCTATGAGTTGATTCTTGAGATCTGGCATTTTTATGGAGTTTTATTGATTGATCTTGAGTGTAAGGACTCATAGAAGTGTGTTTGATATTTATCCACATTTTTTCACACACACGGCTAACCAACAACCCACGGTGCCCACTCTACAAGCATACACTCAAACTCAACCACCCCCTATCCAAGTGACCACTGTATCAAAAAGTCAACCACATGCACAATGCCAACCATGGTTTTAGTTTCCAAAACAAGATTTCACACCATTAGGAGATTCGATATAATCAACCTTAAGAAAGCTGATACAATCCAACAATATCACTCTCCCAAAAATCAGGGAATATAAACACGGTGCAATCAAACCAAAGTGGTACAATGATAATGACTCCTACAAGTTTCATCGAGTGAAGGGACACAAGACACCCAACTGTTATCAATTGAAACACACCATCCAAGATCTAATTGACACATGGGTCATTGATGTAACCAACACGCAAACAAAAGGAACAACTGATCATACAATATTCAATGACTTATTCCATGATCATAATAAAGAGAAAACCTCCGGGTTTGGTGTATAGTCAAAATAGGTCAACTAAACTTATGAAAATAGTGATAACACTATTAATTGCCTAAATCTTTTAGATAGCCATGTGCCTACCATCACTATCAGAGACCAAGGTAACAAATGTGCTGTAGCCATGCATCATACAAGAGTTGTCTTGAAAGGAGAACCTTCCTCATTTGCTACACCAGTAAACCCTCATGCAACCTCAGATCCATAGACAACCTTAGTCGATCAGCTAAAGTGCATTCTTTCCCAAATATTCATGTTTGACCTCTTACGCATATCTCGATAGGATAAACAAGCACTTGACCAAGCCCTTCAGAAAGCAGCGGTCCCAAGGGACAGAACCCCTGAGAGCTTCCAAAGGATGGTTAACCATATAGAAGCCAAAAAGCATGCAACATTCATAGACTGTGACTTGCCACCACACAAACCCTTGCACTTACTTGTCCAAGTCCACAAAAGCGCAATCCGTAGAGGCCTTGTTGATGGTGGGGCTGGATTAAAAATTTGTACTTTAAAGTTAATCAAGCAATTAGGCTAATCAAAATCTAGTATTGATGTCATAAGAAGGATCAAAATTAGAGCCTATGATGAAAAGGAAAGATCCTCCAAAGGTATTATCATTCTACCTTTCTGGATTGGTCCAGTTATCAAGAACACTCTCTTCCAGATTCTAGACCTAGAGTTGGGATATAAAATGTTACTAGGGAGACCATGGATACATGAGATGCAAGATGTACCCTCCACATATCATTAGTATATCAAGTTCCCACACCAATGGGAAGAAATCATTATTGAGGGAGATCCAAATCCATTCCAATACTGTAATGCGGTTCAAACCAATACTGACAACCAGGTTCCCTCAAGCCAAGAGGCAAGTATCCCATTTGCATCAAATCCAATTCCCAAAGATATCATAAGAAAAGTGGGAAAAATATCTATTACTGAAAAGGGATGTGGTGAATATAGATATGAGGAAGATTTCACTATCACAAACATGCCTCAGAGCCCAAGAACATATGGTATGCCACAACCATCTATTATAACAGAAACCCCATAACTTGTTCTGTTTAGGTGTCCACCCAAAACCTTTGTTAGATGGGGAGACATTGTAGAAGAGAACTTGTTTGATCCAAATATCAATACATGATTGTATCAAGATCCACAAGAGACACTTCAACAACCCCTACCCATATCAACCTATAGAGATGGCTATACAATGCTGCAAAGGTTTGGGTATGATGGTACAACTAGTCTGGGGGAAAGAATACAAGGTTTAATGAAATTGTCTCTCCAACCAACCCAGAGAAACAAGAGAAGGTTATTCTATGGGAAACAAAGAACCAGTCCTATCACCTAAGACATACCTATTGATCAAGAAAAAATAGAAGAGTTACACTGGGGCCAAAACCTAGAATACATCTTAATCAACAAGATACTTCAACAGTTTTTGCCAGTCGAAGTGGGAACCTCTCAATCCCAATTAACCCTCAACCAAGAAATCTATGATAACAAGGGAAGTGAGACATCTGATGAGCATTCTAGAGAAATTGACTCCCATGAGTATGAGTGGAGATCCATTCATGACTCTGAGCCATCAATCCCAAACTTTTTCCCTCGGTCAGCCACCGCCATACACCTTGATGATCTATTTGACCAATTAACCATAGGTGATCAACCTTGTATCAATAAAAATATCGATAGAAATTCATTAGGTGGTGCATCCACATCAAAGTTTAGGTTTTTCAGAACATCTCCATTGTCCCATTCAACCAAACAAAGTCAACCCACCACGAGGGCCTATATCTTGTACACCTAGAACTGATAGAGTGGGATCAAATAAGACCGCTTGATATGGATACCTTTGAGAATGATGAGGCTATCGTAGAATTCATGAGACTTAGAGAGGGAATGCCATCAGGAGACCATAAAGAGTGTTTCTCTACCGATGTTGATAGATCAACATACTTTGGGGAGGAAGCTCCTCTTTCCAATCATAAAAAAAAATTAAAAAAAAAAAAGAATCGCCAGTAAGTGAAAACCGAAAGGCACTTACTGGCACAAAAAATGATAAAAAGAAAAAAAAAGATGTATCTTCTAGTGAAAACCTCACTAAAGTGCTAGAAGATGGAAAGAAGGAACTCCTCCCCTTGACAGAGGAAAATTCATAATTATTAGTAGAAGAAACGAAAGAAGTCAACTTGGGTGATGAAAAGAACCCAAATAACATCTACTTAGCAAAATCACTCACCCTAGAGGAAAAGAATAGTTCATCAGTTTCTTCAAGGAAAGGAAGATCAATTTTGCATAGTCCTACTCAGACATGCCTGGATTAGATCCAAAGCTTGTGCTACATCATCTCCCATTTCTACCCAATGCCAAACCTATCAAACAGAAGCTAAGAAAGATGCATCCCCATGTTGCATTACTAGTAAAGGCAGAATTGAAAAAACTTCTAGATGCTAAGTTCATAAGAATAATCCCATACGTAGACTAGATATCTAATATGGTACCAGTTACCAAGTACAACAGTCAGATTAAAATTTGCACAGACTTTAGAGATCTTAACAAAGCTTGTCCCAAGGATGAATTTCCTTTTCCTAACATTGATATGATAGTAGATCTAACAACAAGACATCATATGCTATCACTCATGGATTTATTTTTAGGGTATAATCAGATAAGGATCATGCTAGAGGACCAACACAAAACAACTTTTACATGTGCATGGGGCACTGACTGTTAGAATGTCATGCCATTTAGTCTAAAAAATGTCGGGGCAACATACCAAAGGGCCATGACAACCATCTTTCATGATCTTATCCAAAAGACAATGGAGGACTATGTTGACGACATAATTTCCAATTCAATGCTTAGAAAGGATCATTTACAAGTATTGGGACCCATCTTTGATAGAATGCAAGAATAAAAGGTCTGTTTAAACCCAAAGAAATGTGCATTTGGGGTCACAACAGGGAAGCTATTGGGGTTCATAGTGTCACATAGAGGCATTAAGGTAGACCCAGAGAAATTCAAAGAAATATTGGACATGCCACCACTAACCAACCTAAGGCAACTAAGGGGGTTAAAAGGCAGTCTCCAATCTATCAGGCGCTTCATAGCCCAGCTAGAAGACAAGTGCCACCCATTCCAATATCTACTACACAAGGACATAAAATTCATATGGATAGAACAATGCAAACAAGCATTCCAAATATTTAAGGACTATCTACTCAAGTCTCCCATATTGGTGCCACCAGTCCAAGGTAGGCCATTGCTTCTATATATTTTGGCAACCAAATAAACATTAGGCGTACTCTTAGCACAACATGATGACACAGTCAAGGAGAGATCTATTTACTATCTAAGTAGAACATTGGTAGGCTATGAGCTCAACTATACACCAATTGAAAAATCACGCCTCGCAGTTGTCTTCGTTT
Organism: Thuja plicata; assembly: GCA_018584345.1. NCBI lineage: Eukaryota > Viridiplantae > Streptophyta > Pinopsida > Cupressales > Cupressaceae > Thuja > Thuja plicata. The sequence goes on from MU227345.1 coordinate 4,047,817, forward strand.
CCTAGAAGTTGAGGCATTACATGTTGAGTCATCAAACAAATTTGATAGAACATATTGATCCTTTAAAGTATCTACTAAGCAAAGCAACACTCACTGGATGAATTGAAAAGTGGGTAATGATCTTAAGTGAGTTTGACATTGAATACGTAGACATAAAAGTCATCAAAGGGCAAGTGATTGTGGATCAATTGGCAGAGGTACCTATTCAGGATCATCAACCTATCATTTCTGACTTTCCAGATGAGTCTATTCTGACACTACAAATGGCAATAGAGACATGGAAACTATACTTTGATGGGTCATGAACAAATCACGGTGTAGGAGCAGGGATAGTACTCATCACTCCAAATAATGATGCAATTCAAAAATCTTTCAGACTCAACTTCCCATGCACAAACAACATAGCTGAATGCAAAGTACTAGTCATCGGAGTAAGGACAATAATTCAATGGAGAATCAAGAACCTTAAGGTCTACAGAGATTCATAGTTGGTCATTAGCCAAGTCAACAATGACTATATGACAAAAGGTGAGAAGCTAATACCATACAGAGAACAAATGGACATGTTGTGTACTAAGTTCTAATACATATTTTTCAAGCAAATACCAAGGGCTCAAAACAAAGCTGTAGACGCAATGGCTACCATAACATCACTAATCAATATGCCAGACAATGAAACCAGAATCCAATTTCTAGTGGAGCAACTCATGATGCCATCACATCAAGAACCAATCAAAAAATCAGCGTGTATCCTTGTTGGTCCTGAAACCCCATGGTACCATGACGTGTATAATTACCTTCAAGCTAGGATCTTACCTCCTGACTTGTCTAGGAACCAAAAAAAGTCCCTCATCCGCCAAGCCTCTAGGTACACCATTATCACAACTACTCTATATAGATGAAGTCTAGACAAAACACTATTATGATGTCTCACTTCCAAGGAATCCCAGAGAGCTATGTACGAGGTACATGAAGGAATTTGTGGAACCCACAAAGGTGGCAATAACTTATCTAAATAGATCATCTGCATGGGATACTACTATCCCATAGTAGAGAAAGATACAAACAAGTATGTACAAAGGTGTAGGCAATGTCAGATTCATGGAGACCTCATCCATGCACCAACCCAAGAACTAAATCCTATCACTTTACCATTACCATTTTCTATGTGGGGATTTGACCTAGTTGGAAAGATTACACCTTCTCCAGCTAATGGAAATAAATAAATCATATTAGCAACATAGTAATTCACTAAATTGGTGGAAGCAATTCCCCTCACTTATATAACTGGAAAGCAGAACTCAATGTTGATACTCAACCATATCATCTGTCGATATGGAATTCCTCAAACCATCCTGACGGATCACGATACACCTTTCCAAAACAAAGATGTTGAAGATCTCTATGAATAGTTCCAAATAAAACAAGGGTTCTCTTCATTCTATTATCCTCAAGGGAATGGCCAGGCTGAAGTGACAAACAAGACCATTTGGAAAATCTTGAAGAAAACAATTAACGAATCAGGATGAGACTGAATTTATAGCTTAGTCCCACATTATGGGTATACAGAACTAGCATGAGAACACCTAAAGGAGCCAATCCTTTCTCCTTAGTATATGGATCAGAGGTGGTCCTACCCCTCAAAGTGGAAATCCCATCCCTAAGGATATCATTAAAGAACCCGATTTCAAATGAAGATTACAAAGTATTAAGGCTTAGTGAACTGGAACTATTAGATGAAAGAAGAAAAAATGCTTTCAACCAATTACAAAGATATCAAAATTGCCTTAGAAGGAACTATCATAATAAATTTAGGCCATGCACCTTTTAGGTAGGAGACCTCATCCTCATGGAAAATTAGAAGGACCAAGTAGAGCGAGTGAAACTAGGAAAGTTTGAACCTAACTGGCTAGGACCATATGTCATTGTCAACTCTACCCATAGTGGGGCATACCAATTGGAAAAACTAGAAGGAGATCAAATCCTTGGATACATAAACAAAATTAACCTCAATAGGTTCTACACATGAGGTCTCAATGGTTAAGGAAACTATCTACATATCCAGAACATACCAAAAAATTTAAAAAATACAAAATGTTACCTTGGTGAAAACCTAGCAAATAGTGACAACAAAAAAAATCAAAAAAGCAAAAAAGTAAAGAGAAACAAAATCACTCTCTTAGTGACAACCTAGAAAATAGGCACTATTGAGTAGGTACCTTGGTGAAAACCTGGCAAACATGCACCACATGTTCAAATCTAGCTTCACCATCAATGAATCCCAAGATCAAAATCTTGAGAAAACTTTGAATGCAAGACTGACTAACCAATATATATCCAGAAAAATTATCCCCTCTAAGAACCAACACTTATCCATGGTTAGTACTAGTCCACTAGACTAGGGGGAAATTCTAAATGTCCTGAAAAAATCCCTAAAAAAATAAAAAACTTATCAAAAATCCTAAAAAGATCAAAAGTCTTGAGAAATCAATCTTCATAAAAAACAATAAAAAAGTTGCAAAATCCCAAGCAATAAAACCAACTTGGTTATCAATAAAGAAAAGGGAAATCAAACCAAGTCAATCAAGTGTCAAAACCATGAGCTTTTCAAAACAACACTGGGCCCATATGACAAAACTTTATCAATCTATCAAATCTATCAACAAGCATACTGGAGACCAAGCCAATCTATCAAATGTAAAAAACATGAGCTTTGCAAATCAGCATTGGGCCAATCAAAAACAACTTGATCAACCACCAAAAATGATCAAAATAAATCAATCAATCAATCAATCATCTTACACAGTGATGGATACGCTCAAAACCAGACATGTCAGTTTTGTTGATCATTAGTGTCCCACACTTAGTCATTTATCTAGGCAGTTTAGCCGGTCATCACTGCGGCTGAGCTATCCAGTATAGGCCGAGCTATCTGCCATAGTCGTTGTCGAGTAGATAATGGTTTCTAAGTGACTCAAAAATCAATAAAAATTTGATCATGTTCATGTCGAGTGCCAGAGTCTTAATGTGTTGAGCAAGACAGTTTTGACATACATGTTAGGAATGACACAAACTTCAAGGTAATTTGTTTTGGGCCGACTTGTTCATGCATTTAATGATTTTAACAGAGTTAATAATGCATTAATTATTTGATCGCAATGTGTGATATGGATCCAATTAGAAAATTGGAATGCCCAAGTGGCATAAGTATTTGATCCTGATCATTGATCTAGATCTAGATGCCAGATTTGTAAAGTATATAAGATTGCTTCTTAAACCCTATATAGAGTGGTGTAGGTGTTATGAGAGGATAAGTGTATGTGTACATGAGAGATGTGAAAAGATCTATTTTGATAGAAGAAGCATAGATCTAGTATAGTGTAAGAGTAGTGAACATCAGAGTAAAGACATATCAGATTATTAGATTAGAGAAGGTATTAGAAAGAGGAGATCCGTCATTAGCATCAGAGTGCATAATGAAGGATCAGTTCTTGAGACATTCTAACCAGTGTATTAGGTGAAATCTATTAACAGAGTGGTTCTAATAGACCTTTATAAATCTCTTAGCCGAGTGCTTACTTTTTTGTAAGTTTAAATCCTTTTACAAGGTAGATTGTAATGATCTATAGCTCTTAACAGGGTGGACCTTTCACCACATAGATTACATATTGTGATAAAACTTTGTAGCCCTAACAGGCACACTTTATTGTTGCAGTAGTGAATATTTTTGTGGGTGTCATCCCCACCCCAGTTTTACCTTATTGGGTTTCTGGGTTACCAAAATTCTGTGTCTTGAGTTATTTATTTACTGTCATGGATGCTACTAGTTGTTAGATCAATTAAATTTATGTATGGTTGTGGATCAGTTTTGTTTTAAAGGATAAAAGTTTTAAGATCTAATTCACCCCCCCTCTTAGTATCTTGATTTCCCATATTGTATTTCCAACAATTGGTATCAGAGCTTAGTTCTCCTACTAAAGGTTTTAATCAGCTTGAGAGTATAGATCTGGAGATGGAGATTTACAAATTGGGTAAAGTCATTGAGAATCAAAAGATTGAAATTCAGCTAGCATTACATCAGCTTGAAACTGCAAGACAAGAACTAAAGTAGTCCTTGATATATAGGAAATATTTGGCCAAATAAATGAATGAAACTCATTATCATGAAGAAGACATTGCAAATCTATTTCAGAATGGAAAATCTACTAAGAGCGATGTAGCAATTGTAGATCTACTAGAAAGGAACAACACATTGTGTGAAGAAGTTAGAAACCTGAAAACAGAACAAGAAATGCAAACAATAAGACTATGTGAAGTAGTGGAACAAAAGAAGAAAGCTAAAGATGACAAAGCTATGGATGAAGAAGACAAAAGAATGATGACTGTCAGACTTGATGAAAGGAAACATGAAGTACAAATGATGACAAACAATCAGGTTGACATGGTGAATCAATTGCTACTTGCAAATTAGGAGATTAGTAGGAAAGACATGGGAATTATAAATCTAAGATCTAAGAATAGTCAATTGAAAGATGAATTGAGATTTGAGAAAGAACTGAATGAAAGATTGAATAGACCCAATGAATCTTTGACTCATTTTGAAAACTTGATGGAAGTATCAAGGAGATCTAAAGATTCTTCTAGATTAGGTCACATCGAACAAAAAACATCTACTAAGAAAGGAGAATCATCTAAGATTGGTGAAAAGAGGATTGCAAAGTCAAATAACAACAAGTCTATATGCCACCACTATGGAAAATCAGGACACATAGCAAACATCTGCTAAAGAAAGAATGGTAAGTCCAATCCTAAACCTAAGTCCAATGGTTATTACTTTAACTGTAAGAAGTTTGGACATCAAGCACATGAATGTTGGGAAAAGGAAAATATTGCACCTCCCACACCTAGATTCAATGGGTATTGTTACAACTGTCAAAAATTTGGACATAGAGCACAATATTGCAGATCTAAAGCTAAACAACAATGGACATCAAAGACACAAGAAAAAGCACCATGGAAGGGTAACACTTACAATTGGGATTATAACACATGGAATAGCTTTCATTACTATGGTGAGTATGGACATGTTCCAAAAAACTGCATAAAGACACATTTTAGAGGTAAATCTAAGAGTTGTATGAATGGAAGCCTAGTTTTCTATAATTGTTTGAAAATTGGTCATACTAGGAAAGATTGAAAAACAAGGGTACCTTCTCCCACTATTGAGTAGATTAGAGAACAGATGAACTAGACATGGATAAGGAAAGCATAACCATGCAGTAGTGAAGCTACTAAAGCTAAGGTCACCCAATCCAATGGATCAGGTGATCACACCATCACTAATTAAGCAAAGGAAGGTATGTAAGGAAGTGTGTTTATATCATATATCTTTTATCTATTCCTAACATATAAAAGTGCAATAGTCCATATCTGCATATAATAAGATCCATCAGGACATATTTTGAGTTATGTAGCGAGTAAAGTCAAAATGCACTATAGGTGCCAAGCAACAGTATATTTATAATGTATGCCGAGTAAGTTTTGTTTGATGACCAAGAGGAAAGTGAATTTCGTGAGTCAACCGAGGATAGCTATTTGGCACTCACTCAAAGAAAAGAACATTTAATGCTAACCTAACTTTTGACCATTGGAGACTATGTAAAGGGAAGAACTATTTCATTTCTTCTCACCATGTGATTAAGAATTTCAAAAGAGCGATTGTGCATTTGTGAAATTGAATTCTGGAAAAGATTTTTGAAAATTTATACAGTGTGCCATCGGCAACCTCTTCAGTAGAAAGTGAAGATTTTGTCACTTGCCAAGGTACTCTGTTCATGATCCTTGAAACCCTATTTTTTAGATAAATGACCACAATTTCTTCTGCACCAGCTAAGAGAATGGAGAAGGAGTTGCTAAACCTTCAATTGGTAAGGAGCAACACCTGTGCACCTCCTAATTTTTGAGCAGTTCCTGAGAGCGCCATCAAGGGTGATCAAATTAGAGCCCTATCATCAATTCCACTGAAGGTAATCATGATTCATGATATTAGGTCATGTTATATGTGCAAGATAATTGAAGTTGGAGATCACGAGATAAGGGAATCTTACAAGTTGTGCAAAGATGGAGCGCTAAAAGATGAACATAAACATTTATCCGAGAGAGGGTTAACTTGTGCCCTACACTTTTTGAGGGAATTTAGAATGGAATGGATCAAGATTGTTCTAAGTTGAATACATGACATGAATAGATGGCTAGAGAATGGACCAGTTACGATTACAAAGGAAATCATCCATTGTGTAACTGGTTATCCAATTCTAAATGGGAAGAAAACTATGAGATGTCAGAGTAAGGAAAACATTGAAGAATTCACTAGAGCCATTTGGAACAAAAGAGGGATGACAATATCTACAATTACAAATTTGGAGCTTGATTTTACAGTTAGGGTTATAGCTCATAAGTTTTATCAGTCAAGCCGACTAGATAGTGTCCCCTGCATTGCAGTCAACCAGGCTTGGAAAATTGTGAAGAAGGATCATACCTATGACCTTGCCGAGCTTCAACTAATGCAACTGGCTAAGAACCTTGCTTCAATCAGAAAGGCAAAGAACTCAATATGTAAGTTTAGATCTCTGCTCACTTGCATATTCTTCTACATACATAATACATTTCCTTCTTTTGGAAACATAGTGTGGAAAACAGACAGACCTATCACACAACAAATCAATGCATTTATTCAACAATTAGGTGATAATTTTGACAATGTGATGGGAACATATTTTGTGGAATTCAAGAAAAAGATGAGATTAAGGAATAGAATCCCCAGTTCACTAGTTGAAAAACATTATGATGATGTATGTTTCCTAGTAGACACAGATTTCACCTATGTGCAGACAGTAGTGCCGAGGGTATCATGGCTAAGGCCATTACCTTATGAAGTAAAAATTGATGAGACATCTACATAAATAACAACTCTATTGGAAGAGGAAATTGATAGTACGGTGAAACATTTTGGAAACTATGAAGAAGCCAAATCCAAAATATCTATGGATTTGAAGGATGGCACCATAGAGAGGAAAAGGAAGAAAATTATCAAAAATATGAAGAAGATGGCTGGTATTAAGAGTGATGAAGAAGCAGAGGATGCACCTTTGGGATTATCAATAGGACATGGAGAAGATATGTCTAGTGAAAAAGAGGAGAGTTAACCCGAGGAGGAGGTCACTGTGAAAGGAAAAAGGAAGAAGCCAGTAGTTACTTAGGAAACTAAACCAAGTCAAGATAAATCTAAGGCTACCCCTCATTTAGATAACTGGCCTATGACAAGAGCATCAACTGTTTCTGCATAAGCCAAGGCAACAAAGGTATATATAAAGAAGATTGCTGGTGAGAGCAGTTCAGGTAAGAGAAAACAAGTTGCAACCAAGGCTGTGCCGAGCCAACCTGCTAAGAAAAGAGAAAGGAGGAAGCTATACTCAGAGCCTAAAGATGATGATGAGAAAAATATAGATGTGCTAAGAAACATACCTACAACATAAAAAAAACCAATGACCAATATTGATGAGGTATGTAAGAACCTAAGAAGTAATGCTAGTTTAGAAAGATTTAAGTTTATCAAGTATGAGAAGCAAAGCATAGCTAACAAGAATAAGATTCAGGAAGCATTAATAGATATGATATGTACATTCAAGATGATGCCTATAGAGATAAGAAATCTTATTCCTATAGAGCTTTATGATATTTTGTCTCAGAAATGGAAATATGCACTAATGACTAAAAGACAGATAAGGGAAGGAAAATTGGCTAAGGTCATTCCTGATCTAACCAAGAAAAAAATAGATAAATTAAAAGAACAATATCAGAGGAAGTTTATTCCTAGACAAAGAGCCTATGAAATTATGAAAAATGATGTTTAAGGTGTAGTTCAAGAGAGCACCAGAATATGGAAGGAAAATTTTGGGTTAATCACTAAGATGGCCGATGAGAAAGGTGAAGGCACCTCAGAGCTGAAGGAAATAGAGAAAGAAAATGCTATAGATCAAGTAGAAATTGAAATAGAACCCAAAATGAAACATGAGATGTGGAAATTACAGATTTAAAAATGGATAGTCCCATTGACACTACACTTGGATAAAATAGCAATGTGGATGCTGAGGATCAGAATGAGCCGACAGACATAAGTATCCAATCGCCCATTCGGGAAACTGAGGTTGAGTCAGAGAAAGATGGAGAAAAGGAGGTAATCAATACAAATCCACCTATTTTAGAGGTTGTACAAATAGTTTTAGAGAGTGAAGATAAGATGGAGGAAATTGCAAATAAGCCTACAAAACAAGAGGCTATACAAGTGTTGGTGGATCTACTACACTCTGCAACATCTACTCCCACTGGACCCAATATAGGAAATATACCTAATCAACAGGTAATCTTGACTCAGATGAAGGAAACAATTGAAATTAATACTGATAAAGGTAAAGATATCACAGTACCTAAGTTGAGTATCACCTCTTCATAACTCAAAAGGAAGAAGTCACATAAGAGGAAGTCACCAAGTCCAAGTGTCACTTTGGATGAAGTAATTGTGATTCCTAAATGGGATACATATAACTTGACATATGAGCAGATTTAGACTTTGCAAGACCTTTTGAAGAGGAAGAAGAAATAAGAGGAAATGAAGAGGAAGCATAAAAAAAAGAAAGTATTACATGAAATGAAGGATATTTTTTTTAATGCTTTTGATATAACAGATATAAATGAAAAACATCAATCTTGGAATAGTTAGTCCATATTCTGCAGAAAGTTAATGATGAAAATATTGAGGCAAATGAAAAGTTTCTACAATGGTCAGAGAGAAAATTTGAGAACAAATTTTTGGAGAAGATATCAGTAGAGATTGCTATCAAATAGGTTGAACTTTCTTCTCTTATTAGTATTCTTGAGGAAGTTGCAAATAATGTTTATTCCTTGTATAAAAAGTTATGTGATGTAGAATTCTTTACCAAGGATAACCAAAAACTTATTGGGAATTTGTAACTAGCTTTGAAGTCAACATGGATTACATTAAGTATGGATGCTATTTCTAGCTCCTTACATTTTGACAAGATGACTCATACACAGAGGAGATTAGCCGAGCTTATGGTTGAAGATGGCATAATAAGAGGAAAGTTAACAAAAATTTAGACTGCCTTAATACCTCATCTAGAGGTTATACAGAAGGAACTTAAAGCTGCAAATAAATTAGACAAGAGGGATTCTCATCTCTCTACAACAGATAGTTTGGTAAGTCTAGCTGCCGAGCTAGAAATTAAGTTACAAGTTATGAAGTTTGTAAAGGCTAGTTGGGATACAATGTTTACACTAACATTACAGCTTCATAAGTCATTTTTGGATAAGTATGACTTAACCCCTTTAGCTATCAATGAAAAAAACAAGGGGGAATCAGATAAGGAAACAGATAAAGATGTGCAGAATCAAGCATAATATTTTGTAAGGCATGTATATTATGTAAGTATGAAGTATAATCTTAGGGGGAGTACATTGTGTACTAAGGCATACTTTTGTGGATTTAAAGAAATGATAAGTGTGTTTTTGCCACTAATACAAAGGGGGAGATTGTTCATCTCTAAGTTTTGTTGATCATTAGTGTCCCACACTTAGTCATTTATCTAGGTAGTTTATCCGGTCATCACTGCGGCCGAGATATCTAGTATAGGCTGAGCTATCTGGCATAGTCATTGTCGAGAAGATAATGGTTGTCGAGTGACTCAAAAATCAATAAAAAGTTGATCATGTTCATGCCGAGCGCCAGAGTCTTAATGTGCCAAGAAAGATAGTTTTGACATACATGTTAGGAATGGCACAAACTTCAAGGTAAACTATTTTGGGCTGACTTGTTCATGCATTTAATGATTTCAATAGAGTTAATTACACATTAATTATTTGATCCCAATGCGTGATATGGAGCCAATCAAAAAATTGGAATGCCCAAGCGGCATAAGAATTTGATCCTAATCGTTGATCTAGATCTAGATGCTAGATTCGTAAAGTATATAAGATTGCTTAAACCCTAAACAGAGTGGTGTAGGTGTGTATGAGAGGAGAAGTGTATGCATACATGAGATATGTGCAAAGAGTTATTTTGATAGAAGAAGCATAGATCTAGTAGAGTGTAAGAGCAGTGACTAGTAGAGTAAAGACATATCAGATTATTAGATTAGAGAAGGTATTGGAAAGAGGAGATCTATCATCAGCATCAGAGTGCATAATGAAGGATCAGTTCTTGAGACATTCTAACCAGTGTATCGGGTGAAATCTCTTAATAGAGTGGTTCTAATAGACCTTTCTAAATCTCTTAACTGAGTACTTACTTTGTTGTAAGTTTAAATCTCTTTACAAGGAAGATTGTAATGATCTATAGCTCTTAACCCGGTAGACCTTTAACCAGGTAGATTACATATTGTGATCAAAATTTGTAGCCCTAACAGGCACACTTTATTGCTATAGTAGTGAATATTTTTGTGGGTGTCATCCCTACCCCAGTTTTACCTTATTAGGTTTTTGGGTTACCAAAATTTTGTGTCTTGAGTTATTTATTTATTGTCATGTATGATACTAGTTGTTAGATCAATTAAATTTATGTATGATTGTGGATCAATTTTGTGTTAAAGGATAAAAGTTTTAAGATCTGATTCAACCCCCTCTTGATATCTTTCTTTCCCATATTGTATTTCCAACAAGTCTTATATGAGTCATCTATTAATAAAAATAGATACAATCAAGACAATCAAGCATATCAAGCCTATTAAGAGAGTCAAGCCAATCAAGAGATTCACACTGAATCAAGGAACAATAAAAATGTTGACCAGGTTAGTCATCGGTCAGATGTCAGTCTATATTTCATGGTTATGTTCTTATGCTACTCTAGGATCCAACAAGTGAGGAGAGTAGCTATGATAGATCATAAATTATTTTCTTTGATTGTTGTCTGTGGAATGTTCACTTCAATTCTAGGGCCATAATGATTTAGGATAAATGTGGTAGGCACTATCACTTATCTAGCAACCTCACAGTTCAATGATCTGAGCTTAACCCTGAGAAAGAATTGGACATTCCTTCTCTGCTATCTTCTTGTTCAAAATCAAGAGTTCATAACGGTATCTAGATGGTCTGAGATCTGGGTGCTTTGGAATTCTATCTTGGTTTTTTGTCTTTGTTTTCAAAATCAAGAGTTCATATCGGTATCCAGATGGTCTGAGAGCTGGGTGCTTTGGAATTATTTCTTGCTTTTGTGTCTTTCTTTTCAAAATCAAGAGTTCATAGTGGTATCCAAATGGTCTAAGATATGGTTGCATTGGAATTCTATCTTGGTTTTATCTTTTTTTCTGATGGTCAGCGAGCAAAGTGGTATCTAGATGGTCAATATATGGGTTCTTTTGGGTCTCTTTCCTTTCAAAATAGGGAACATAGCTGTATCTAGATGGCCAATATATGGGTACACTAAGCTTTCTTTCTTTTTAAACTCTCTACTCCTTCCGGTTATCAAGAGGTCTTAGTGGTATCCATATGGTTTGAGATTTGGATGCATTGGAAACTCTTCAGAATTTCATAAAAAGATGCAATGATGAAAAAAATTGGAAACACAATAGTGACTTGGGTCACTCATCCATTCTATAAAGTCATATCTATCAATCACCAACCATCCTTTCTATCAATTCATATCTATCAATCGATCCTAGAGAACATTCCAAACTAACTTCCTTCTAACTAACACATGTATTAATCAGATATTTTGTGCATATTAGATTGCATTCATTCCATTAAAGTGCATCAGAAAACAAAAAAAATAAATACAATCATCTGCATACATGGTAAATCATAATCAAATGCATCCATAAAAATCTCATGTAAACATGCATCTCATTAAACACCATCCTACATACATATGTCACTATCATAGGAAAAGTAAAATCATCCATCTAAGAGTCCACATAATAGAATCACATTACATAGACATTCCATCATTTAAGAACAAAGCATGTAGAACCATACATATAGCAAGTAAATTAATGCACATCATATAAAATCACTAGCTTCATCTCATATAAATCTCAATATCTGAGTACAATGAATGGTTGCAAGTCTGAAAAAAAGAAGGTGATCAACATATATATCAATAAATATCAGTGTGTCAAGATACAATCATCAATAAGCCTCAGAGTATATCAATGGAACATCACTAAAAAAATGGTACATGATAAAAAATAGAAAGTCTGTAGTGTCAATAGGAGCTACCCCCACCCTTTTCTCCAGGTGGATTAGGGGGTGGCATATCAGATACAAGTCTTTGTGAAAGACTAGGAGCACCAACACTGCTACTCTGGGACCTCTGAGTCCTACTAGATCTCTTTGAAGTAGTATAGCTTGGAACCCTCTGAGCTAAAGGAATAATGCCCTAATAGTGACGCCACCAGTAATTAATCTCTCTCTAGGCCTCATGCCTCGATCTCCAGAATCGGTCCAGTACATACCGATGAGAAGAATCCTGTACACTGTCAATAAATGATCGCACCTCAGAATGAGCCTGTCACTCTCTATCCTTTGCCACAGTTTCCTTGGCCTAAGATGCTACAACCCTACTCTCTAAAGTAGTGGCATGAGTATCATAAGAAGCAAGTCTATCCTGAAGATCATACACCTACTGAGTGAGGCTCTCAAGATCAGAAGGATCTATATCCATCCCTCCCATAGCCACATCCATATCTCCCTCGTTTGTCCTATCCCCTAATCCATCATCTCCCCTCCCCCTCATAATCCATGAGTCACTTCTCTCACTCTCCCTAGTACTACTGCTACTAGTCAAGGTACTAGAGCCAGAACCCTCAATATCCACCTCCTCAATCTCCACATCCCATATATCAACATCAACTTTAGCTATGCAATCCTCTTCTCTCAGAGCCAACACAACAACAGTGCAAGGACACACTCTATGAAGCAACTGTGGTGCCTCCTCCTCCATGGCCTCTTCATCCTCAAGGATGACACTCAGTCTAACTTGCTGATGGGGAGGTTACCTAACTCTCTAAAATTCCTACTCTCTTCTAGGAATCTCACCTAGAATCCTATTCGATTCAGGATTCTCTAGACTCACTCTTGAGTCTCTTAGGGCTACTCTCAGACCCTAACCAGAAGGACTTTTCTGATCCCTCTCTCCTAGGTTCCCTACCCACCGAAATGTATTACTCCTCACTATATCTCATCCTTCATGACTAAATTCATTACAGTCATGCACTTTCTGATTTATCTATCTCTTCTACAAGTCTCTCTAGCCGGACCATAGGCTCGCCTAGGACTTGTTTGCAAACTTGACTAGCTTCTCATCTAACACAAATACAAAAACAAACATAATGTACAAGGTGGATGCTTCTTGACTGTCACAATCCATTTAGCAGATTATCAGAGTCAAGAAGCACCCATATTATCGAACAGAAACAAAACAACACTTTATAGAAGTCTGATCAAAATAACAGAACACACAAAGTACAGACAAACTTTTTTATATTAATAATACAGAAGATTACAATATGCTTGGCTAGTCTACTCTGTCTCTGTAACTAACTAACTATCAACAACAGATCTGAACTGAACTCCTTCCTTTCACAGATTCTTCTTCTTTGTTTATCTCTGGCTTCTCCTCGATTTTGTAACCCTGGTGGTTACCTGTCGAGCTTAGTCCTCCAGCTGTTCTCTGTTCTCCATTCTCATTTGCAATCTGTCATCACCTTCTCTGCATGTTTGACACTCTGGTCATCTCTTTTCCTTTGTGTCATTCCTTTTCTGTTTGGCGGTTAAGACTTTTCAATGTCTTCTCCTTCTGACAAGTTAGCATATTTGACCATTTGACTGTTTCTATTGTCTATCGCGTAGTCGCAAGCTGAAATAACCTTTTACATTTTGCTCTGCGACTGAGCGATGACCTGCTCATCGCGTCCTTGCAATGCATTTACATGACTTGGCTTTTACCTCGTGACTAAGTGATGACTCCTTATCGCACACTCGCAATGCATTTACCTGAGCTGTGTTTTACATTGCGACTGAGTGATGAGCTCAAGTCGCATACCCGCTATGCATCTTCATTAACTGCTCCTTGCTCTGCGAGTGTGCGATGCCTGTTAGTCGCTCACTCGCTGCACATTCATCCTAGCTGCCACTTCCTTCATGACCTTGCGCTGCACAGTAGTCACACTATCGCACTGTCTGGAGATGAGCTAACTTTCCTTCTGCGACCGAGTGATGATCACTCGTCGCGCACTCGCCACACGCTTCCCCGAGTTGACCTTTTCCTTGCAACTGAGCGATGACCTCGCTATCGCGTACTCGCCATGCATTTTCATTAACTGTCAATTCACCTGCGATCTGGTGATGCATTGGGTGTCGCTCACTTGCACACCATGACTTAACTATTTGTCTTCGCGACTGAGCGATTGATCACCCATCGCGTTGTCGCACCGTGTTTTCTCTGACTGTGAATTGACTCGCGAGCTTGCGATGAGCTCCTCGTCGCATTGTCGCGCACTATTTTTCTTGCTAGCCGTCTGCGACTGAGTGACTAGTTCCTCATCGTGCACTCGCTCACTAATCGACTTAACTCATGACTAGCTCATGAGTGTGCGATGCATTCCTTTTGCTGCTCTCTACTGGCTCCGCAACTGAGCGACTAGGAAAAACATGACTTGCTCGTTGAAAGACTTGTATCAAAATTTTTTCAAAATGTTGGGGCTAGGGTTTTGAGCTAACCCTAGGGTGCTCTGCACCATACTCCCACCCTCTATGAGATGGAAAAAATTTAGCTTGAACTAGTCGGCAGCAATGCCAAACTAATTCCATATCTCCTGCATGCTATCTCATCCATCCATGTAGCTTCTGCTTCCGGTAAACCTGACCACTTTACTAGGTATTCTCTGTATACCCGACGCCTGGTTGTCTTCTGAATCCTGGAATCTAGAATTTTCTCTGCCTGCAACTTGGACTTAGGCTGGATCTTTATGTCTTGAACATCATGTCCTATCTCCTTCTGCTGAATGCTCTTAGGTATCATTGGTCCTTTGTATGGAATCAAATCCTGCACATTAAAAATAGGTGATATATCCAAATGGTTAGGCAAATCAATTTTATAGGCATTCTGCCCATATTTTCCCAAAATTTTGCAGGGACCTATTCTCCTCATTTGTAACTTAGTAGGTATCCCCTTCTGTAATCTGGCTTTCTTCAGATGTACCATTACAAGATCTCCAATCTGAAATTGGACTTCTCTCCTTCCTTCATCTACTTTTTCCTTCAATTTCTGATTTGACTCAATCAGATTCTTCTTTACTTGATCATGTATCTCCTTCATGGACTGTAAAAAATCATCAGCATGTCCATGTACTATTCCTTGTCCTTTTAGTTCTCTGAGTTCACAAACTCCTCTTGGATGCATTCCATAGACAATCTGAAATGGGCTCTTTCCTGTAATTCTGTTAACACTATCATTATAAGCAAATTCTGCTTGT
>MU227345.1:4079848-4101782 GCA_018584345.1 Thuja plicata
TTGCTCACACATGTGTGAGCAACTTTGGATGTGATGGGTCAAAGTGTACTTAAAGTACACATGTGAAGGATCTTGTAAGAAGGTGTAAGAGGGTGTAAGAGTTTTGGACCAATGAGACACTTTTGGAGAGTGTAAGAAGGTGTCATCATAGGTGTAAGAAACCTTGTTGGCACCAAATAAGAGTTATTTAAAAAAGTCAATTTTTAGAAATTTGCTCACACACGTGTGAACAAATAATTAGGACTAATTGTTGTAGGAATCAAGAAATTAGCTTAATTAACCTTAGTTAATTAATAGATAGGTCTATTTGGTGAGAGTGATGTGAGGTAGGGTAGGATCTAGGTTCAAATTAGCTTAATCCAAATTAGATTTAGATTAATTGTGGTTTAGTAGAATTTAGGTCATGTGAAGGAATAAATAAATTAAAAATTTATTTAAAGGGGATTAATGAGGGATAATGTATTAAATAAGATTTAATACATTAATAGGGGAAGTATTTAAATTAAATTTAAACACTAAGGAGAATGAATCATATTTAATTAAATAAATTTAATTAAATAGATAGAAGAATATAACAAATATAATTAATTAAAATTAACTATAATGTTATGGGAATATTAATTAAATTAATACAAGGATGATTTTGGACGTCTACAGTGATCATAAGGTATTGTTTGATGGTGTTTTTAGTTTGTCTACAAAGGTTCACATATGTTGGGATGTCAGTTTGAGTGAGATTTGATCAATTCACTAGTTGTTGCTGTTGTAGTATTCATGTGTACATAGGTTGAGTATTTGGATCAATATGTCTTTGATTTGATGTTTCAGAGGTTGTGAAGCTGGTGGTTACATGGTGCCTTGTCATTGTGCTCACAACTAGTGTTGTTGATGATTTAGAGTACGACAAGCTATCTTTTCTTGTTACAGAGTTTGGTATTTTAGTATTCATGATTGATCATAGATAAAAATGAGTTTGGATTTTCTTATGGATGGTATTCATGGTGCTTTTTGGTTTTCTTGGATCATGTAATGATCGTGCTTTTGGATTTCATTGTTTGAGGTGATCGAATTTACTGTTTTGAGTAGTGTGTTGGTGTTTCTTCATTTAGGTCTTAGCCGACTTGATGGAGTAACATGTTGATATTCTTGATGTTGTTTTGGTGATAAAATATTGTGTTTGTGGTTGGTGATTTGGGTCCTATCTAAGTATTAGCCAACTTGATTTAGATCACTTTGGAGATTGAGCTTATTGTTTACATCGTTTATTGTAATAGGTGTAGCTAGCCTAGTAGTTGATTATTCTTTGTAATCGATATAAATGAGAGATCATTTTGTAATTGTTGAGTAGAGAAAGAGAGAGAGAGAGATGTGGTAGTATGTGATTGGAAGAAGAGTTTCTATTTATTTTAAGGAACAGTTTGCACTTCATTGGAATTGTATTGGCATTGGAGATGTTGTTTGTTAGTTTGGTTGTAATGGACTATATATCCACCCTATTGTAATTGAAGATAGATCGGTGAACCCAACTAAGGGAAAAATATGTGATTGTATTGTGAGAAGTGAGCTCTAGGAAATGTGCCTACTGATTATGTTGTAAGCTTGTGGTTACTTGTGCATCCTTTTTTCTTAACCGAGTAGTGCTTTTAACAAAGTACATTCAACTTGCGGGTTTGATTCCCATTAGGGTTTTCCCTTAACCGGGTTTCCTCAAGAATAAATCTTGGTATTTTGTGTTATGTGTTGTAGATCTTGAATTTATTGTTTATCTTTTAGATCTAGTTGGACAAAGTGGAATTCAAGTTATATGGCATGGGAAATTGATTCAACCCCCCTCTTAGTTGTGCTTGCCTCATTTTGGGCCTAAAAAATATTAGTATGGATTTCATTCTTGGTTTAACAAGGATCAAAGAGGGTATAATTTAATTTTTGTGATGATGACATATTTAATTCTTTGTAAGAATATCAAAAAGGATATTCATGTTGTATATTTAATTTTCAAAGAGGTAGTGAGATTTCATAGTTTCCCAAACATCATAGTTGCATATCGAGATACCAAATTTGTTAATTATTTTTGGAGGACATCATGGAAAAAGTTGAAAAAAAACTTGAAGTTTCAATTCAGTGCCCCATCCATAGACTGATGGATAGATAAAATTAGTGAATAGTAGTTTGGGTACCTTCTATATTCTTGGTCAAAGATAAGCCAAAAAGATAGGATTTGATTCTTCCATAGACAATTTTTTTTTAAACAATTCCATCAATAACGGTACTGATAAATTACCATTCTAGATTGTAGATGGAAGCAACTCTAGAAATTATTTGGAGTTAAAGAAGATGGAAAAAGGGTAAAAGAGTAGTGCTAAAGCTGAAGACTTTGGAGAGCATCTAAAGAATTTTCTCAAAGAGGTGAAAATACATATTAAGAAGATGAATATTCAATACAAGGCTAAAGTAGATTTGAAGAGGAGACATAAAAAATTTTAGATTTACGATGAAGTGATGTAAAGCCCATTCCTGATCATAGAATAAATCCAAAAACATGGAATCCTTACCCTTGTGGTAGTCACAACTACTCACATCAAGCCCCTCCTAGGCTTGTTCTAACAAAGGGTCTTAAGGAAATAGTCAAGGGATCACACCTTTGAGTTCCTTCTAAGCATTGCTACAACCTTCCAACCTTCCCATAATCACTTTCCTTAAACACTTAGAAGGTTCCTTGAACCAATCTCAATGAAACTTTGGTTCATTGATTTTAAACCTTAATTAAATTCTTATTACGTTCTGAGTTGTAGTATGTGCTGAGCTACAATATGTACCAAGTTGCAGTGTGCGCTGAGCTACAGTACGTGTTGAGCATTCTTGTGCACTTCAGGGAAACTGTGCCAAAGATGTGGCAAACTATCTTACTAAATGGATGAGATGAAACCAACATACATATTTTCAATTTGGATCCTAACAAACATGATCCAATAGCCTAAATTTTCCTACTAGGATTCTAGAGGGTAGTTTCTTCTTTAAGGGATCCTAAAGCTTGTAGCCCTAACCAGAAGGGGTTTTGACTACAAATTTTGACAAGAAGAACTTATGGTTTTTGTTTTTACCCTTTTGAATACCCTTTATGACAAAAATGAAAGACCTCAAATAATTAGACTTGATTCTGAGATCTAAGGTACCCACCCACAAGTTTTTCACTTGGCCCACTAGACCTAATTGGGCAATTTTACAAAGGAAGTGCTTTGATTCTGCAATCTAGAGTCCTCTCACCTATACACATATTTATAATAGGTTTAAAAACTTCCATTTACATTATCTTAAGCCTTGGTTCCACCCTAAAGTGTTCCAACCCTTTAATCTTCTCGACTGTGCATAGGTAGCCACATGGAGATGTCTACCTAGATTTATTCAAAACTCATCATGGTGCCATTATTCCTACAAATAACTTCTAGAATCATATAATACACATGTCAAAGTATCATCTCACCCAAATTTAGATTTTTCTAAGATTGGAAAGATAAAAAAATTGATATTTCTCTATGAAACCCTAGGTTACTAAGGGTTTGGGACCCCTGCTGATAGAAAATTGGATATCCCACTCAAAACAAAACCTCAAGAGCCCAAACCAGTTGCAAGTGAAATATAATCCAAATCTTCAACTTCTAAAATTGGTCTCATACTCCCATTCATCTATACAAAACTGTACACTTTCATAAACTCGCAAAATAATAGGAAAGAGCATTTGATTTTTATTGATTCAATGCTAAAATTACATCCCTATCTCCTCTTTTTCATACCCAATCATATGGGGTACTTTAGGGACATTTCCCAATGTCCACAACTGATTTTCAAAGGTTGTGACCATTTGGGAGTTAGTTACAATGATATCACAAAAGTTGCATAATTGACAACTTTGCATTGACAACATTTTGTGCAATTTTGTACTTTTTGCTTTCAATGAGAAAATCCTCTAATTCCTAACATGTTTGGTGTTCCACATGAACCAAAATACATTAAAACATCAACCTAGACTCTAACATAGCCTAACTAGTATCTAAGTGATCCTTTGACCAACTTTGACCAACTTTGACCAAGAGGTTTATAGAAACACCTATTTGGCAAAGGGTTGTACAAAGTGGATCTCATTTTTAGTTTTGTTTACCGTTGTCCTAGGAGAGATAGAAATACCAGGAGTTGATAGATTTGCATCATGTTGATCAGGTTCTCCTTCACCATACTCCCTTGGATGATTAGAGATCAACTTCCTACTTGAGTAGAGTTGGTCTAATGAAGATCCATGCTTCTCTATGTCCTACTCTGTCATCCATGTTGCATCAATATCAGGGAGTCCTTTCCACTTGACAAGATACTAGAGATATATGTTGTTTATGGTCTTCTTTAGCACCTTAGTTTCTATAATATTGTCCAATTGTACTGGTTGGATAGGAGGAAAGTCCTTAGCCCAATCAACATCATCATCATGATTATTTGGATCATCTGAACTTTTTTATGTACCTGCAACACCTGCATGAACTTTGAAAGGAGTAATATCACAAACATTAAATATAGGAGATATTGCAAGTGTAGGGGGTAGGGTAATCTCATAAGCATTTTCACCAAACTTATGTAGGATAGTGCATGGTCCCCCTCTCTTCATATAGAGCTTGGTGTATCTACCTTTGGAAAACTTTATTTTCTTAAGTATGCCCATACTTGGTCACCAATATGAAAATGCGTAGGTCTTCGTTTCTTATTTGTAGATGCTTTGTATTTGGAAGTGGTTTGTTGAAGAGTATCTTTCAATTCTTCTTAGATTTGTTTGATCCAGTATGATAACTCTACACCTTGAGAACTAATCTTGGGATCATCATGGAGGTCTCTGAGTTTGAAAACTCCTTTAGGGTGTATACCATAGACAATTTGAAATGGAATTTTCCTTGTTAATCTATTGACAGAGTCATTGAAGGCATATTCAGTATGTGGGAGTATCATATCCCAATTTTGTGCATGCTGACTTGTTAAACATCTTAAGAGGTTCCCCAGGGATCTATTTACAACTTCAATTGGCCACCCATTTGGGGGTGATAAGTAGAAGAGAATTGCAAATTTTTCCCTAACTTCTTCCACAATGTCCTCCAAAATTGTCCTTGAAATTTAGTATCTCTATCTGAAACTATTGATTGTGGTAATCCATGGATTCTTACTATTTCCTTGAAGAATAAATGTGTAATATGGGATGCATCATAGGTTTTTTTTCATGGGATGAAATGTGCCATCTTGCTGAACCTGTCTACAACCACAAAAACATTATCATAACCCTATTTTGTTCTTGGAAGACCCATAAAAAAATCCATTGAAATGACTTCCCAAGGTCTAGATGGAATTGGTAAGGGTGGTAGAGTCCTTGGTTTACTGATAGACCCTTAGCTTTCTGACATATGATACATGTTTCCACAAATTTTCTAATGTCATGCTGCATCTTGGGCCAAAAATAATTTCTTCTCACAAATTCAAGTGTTTTATCTAAGCCAAAATGCCCACTCATGCCACCACAATGTTTTTCCTTTATGATATTGTCTCTCATAGAGAATATAGGAATACAAATTTGTCCTCCTTTAAATAGTAATCCATCTTGAATTAAAAATTCTGAGAAATCAATATGGTATCTATCCTCAAGTTTTGTGCATACCTCATATATTTCATCAAAATTTGTATCACATGCATACAAGTCCTTTAGAGCATTGATACCTATGATTTGAATTTGAATTATTGGACCAATCCCATTCTTCTACTTAGGGTGTCAACCACTTTATTATAGATACCTTTCTTATGCTTAATTTAAAATGAATAAGCTTGAAGTTGCTCCATCCATTTGGTATGTTTGACACTCAACTTATCTTGGGAATTCAAGTAACTTAATGTATGATTATCAGTATACACAATAAATTATTTAGGTAATAAGTAGTGCCTCCATTTTTTTACAGCCTAAACCATTGAATATAGTTCTAGGTCATAGGTAGAATACCTTTTCTTTGCATCATTCAGCTTCTCTGAGAAAAATGCCACTCATCTACCATCTTGACTTAGAACTGCTCCAATTCCAAGATTACTTCCATATGTTTCAATTGTAATTTTTTTTTGAAAATCAGGAAGGGTGAGTATAGGGTATTGGGCTACCCTAGATTTCAAATACTCAAAAGAATCATTTTCTTTCTTTGTCCAAACAAACTTGATCATTTTCCACCTTTAATTGTATCTAACATAGGTGCACACACATGACTGAAACTTTTAATTAATTTCCTATAAAATTTTGCAAGACCAAGAAAATTCCTTACATCACCTTGTTTTTTAGGAGGTGGCCAATTGATGATTGCATCTACCTTTGAAGGATCCATCTTTAGTGTGCTCTTGGAGATCACAAAACCCAAAAAGATTAGCTCTTCCTACATAAAGACACATTTCTCCATATTTATCATTAATTTATGTTCATGGAATCTTTTTAGGACTAACTCCAAGTGTCTTAGGTGTTCTTATTTTCTACTTATATAGATCAAGATTTCATCTAGATAGACTACAAGAAATTTGCCACTGTATTCTTGGAAGATCTCATTCATTAATCTCATGAAGGTTGATGGTACATTACTCAACCCAAATGTCATAAAAATCCACTCATGTAACCCTTATGTTGTTTTGAATGTTGTTTTCCATTCAAATCCTGGCTTGATTATGATGTGATGGTATCCTTACTTCAAGTCAATCTTGGAAAATTAGGTATCATTAC
This sequence comes from Thuja plicata, assembly GCA_018584345.1. Classification (NCBI taxonomy): domain Eukaryota; kingdom Viridiplantae; phylum Streptophyta; class Pinopsida; order Cupressales; family Cupressaceae; genus Thuja; species Thuja plicata. The sequence continues at coordinate 4,086,624 of MU227345.1, forward strand.
CTAATTGATCCAATAGGTCTTCTATTCTTGGAATAGGAAATCTATATTTTATAGTGATTCTATTTATGGCTCTGCTATCAGTGCATAATCTCCACTTTCCATCCTTTTTAGGTGCTAAAAAAAATGGTATGACACAAGGGCTCATGCGCTTTTTTATAAAACCCTTATCTAACAATTCATGCTCTTTTTTTTATATCTCTGCATTCTGTGAAGGAGTCATCTTATATGGGGCCTTATTGGGAAAAGATGCTCCTGGTATGAAGTCAATTTGATGACTTATATCCCTTAAGGGTGGGAGGGTAATTCTTTTTCTACCACATCTTGGTAAATATCTAACAGACACTGTACCTCTTTTGGTACTGGTTTGTTCTCCTTTGGAACTTCCTGATATTTAGGTTTGAAGACTAAAGCGTATTCCCCTTCTTTTGATTCTTCTATGGTTTTAACCATTTCCTTTTCCCCAATGATTATCAAAATGGGTTATTTTTCTGGTTTTGGGTCTGGTAGAGGCTTCATAGTGTAGGAGAATCCATCTTTGATTAAGGTGTAAGTGTTTTTTCTTCCACTATGTGTGGCATCCACATCATACTACCATGGTCTACCTAGGAGTAGGTGACATGCATTCATTTCAACTATGTCACACAAGACTTTATCTTTATAATCTCCTATTGAGAACTCAACCTAAATTTGTTCTTTCACCAAAGTTTTCTGACTCTTAGTAAGCCATGAAACGTTATATGGACAGGAATGAGGAAACCTTTGTAACTTTAAATTTTACACCACTTCATTAGATAATAAGTTTTCTATTGAACCAGAGTCAATGAGTAATTTACATACCTCTCCTTGGCATTTGCAACTGGTCTTGAATAAGGTCTTTCTTTGTGGAGGTTCTTGGACTTGAGGAGTGTGTAACAAGGCTTGCCTCATCATCAAACATGTACCTTATTCAGGTTCTAGTTATTTGGATTGGATATCCTCTTAAACTAACCATGTTCTCCTTTTTCCTTGTAGATTTTTTCCTCCTCTTTCAGGGCATCTAGTACCATGGTGTCCCAACTGATTGCACTGAAAAAAAATTCAATGGTCCATTGTTTTTTCCTCCAAATCTTCCTCTTCTGAATGGTCTCCTTCCTCTATAGTTTCCTCTAGAGCTTGACTCTTGATGCAGGAGCATCCTAGGTGTAAGGGCAATCTTGCATCACCCAAAAATATGTGTTTTTCTATTCAATAAGGGCTATTTTGTACAAAGCTACTATTTTTGAAAACTTACTATTTTTAGTAAGTTGGTCATTTGAACTCAGAATGTTCTAATTTTCTAGGTGAAGGTTCATCCTAGTCATATAAGAATGCCAGTTGAATTTCGTTGCCAGATCATCTACATTGGAAAAGTTATTAAGGATTTACTATTGAGATTTTAGGGTGCAAAACCTTTGAGCTTAATTTTCAGGACCTTAGAGGCTCCAGATCAAGGTTGAACCCCTGGCTGACTTGTGCTCTGCTAGCTAGGCACTGTAGATCGCGATCTCCCATTTCCGAAAAGTGGTTATAATAGCCAATCGGAGTTACGGTTCAAAAGTTATGGCTTCCAGAAGTTGGGCTACCTAATCTCATGTTTTGTAAATATTTAAAGCTGACCCTTTTGTAATAAAAGTGAAAAATAATTAAATGCTAAGGGTAGTCGACCTTAATGGCTAGATTTCTGGAACCTTCTCGGGCGGTGGAAAATTGCCTATTTAAGGAAGGCCCGTGGTGTTTTCTAGGGCAGTTTTGGGGGGTTATTTGAGGCTTTGTCCTACAAATTATTGTAAGGGATGCCCATGTGGCTTTTGATATTGTAATTGTGAAGTTTGTAATTCCACATTTGTGGAGCCAATAAGAAGCCAATTTTCTGTTCTTGCAAATTTTTGTTGTTTCTCTTTGTTTCCGTCGTGTACTTGTGGTATTAAGGGGAGTCCCCTTCATCAACTCTCCTTGTTCCTTATCTTATTTTCTTTTTTCTTCAAAAGGTATTGGGGGATTTCCTCTTCCAAATGAGTTTCCTCTACCCCTAATTTTTTTTTATTGTTACTGTTCTTCCCTCTATTTTTTTGCTCCCGTCTTCTCCTTAATTTATCTTCTACTTTCAATGGTAATTGGTAGCATTTGTGTATTTTCTCTAAGGTGTGTAGACTTAAGTCTACTTGGATTGGGAACTTAAATCCATTGATATATTGCAAAATTTTCATCTTCTGACTCCTTTGTTCTAGCCTTCATACACAATTTCTAAAACTGTTCAGTGTATGTGCTCACATCCATGTCTTTCTATTTGAGATTTTTCTTCTTCCTATGAAGTTATACTCCATAGTCTTCAGGGACATATGCTTTCCTAACTAGTGAAACCATCTTCTTCCATGTCAATACCATACTCATACCATTCTTCACCCTTTTAGTCTGTATGAACTTCCACCAAGTTAGGGCTCCTCGCTTTAACTTGGATTTTGCAATCTTGACCCTCTGATGTTGTGGTATATCTTCACATTTGAAGAAACTTGTCAAGGATTCTATCTAGTCCATGGCTAGGTCAGGGTCCATTTTCCCATTGAAAACATGCAAGTCTATCTTTCCATCCATGGTCCTTCTTTCCATGGATTTAAGAGCATTCAAGAGGGGTATATGGTCTGTAGGAACCTCTTCTTCTTCCTTCTTAGGGGCTTCTTTTTCATCCCCTTCTTCATCATTTCTAGAGTGTCCATCTATCCTCTTATCTATTTTTCCCTTGAGTCTTTCCAAATCTTCTCTTAAGGCTTGATTATCAGCCCTCATTGTCCTTTTGTCATCCATTTGTTCCATGACTAATTTGGCTAACTCTATGTTAGTCATTCTCAAATTGGTTTCTCCATCTCATTCTGACATTTTTGTCTTTCTCCTTAGGATTTCTCCTAATCTATGATACCACTTAATGCAGATCCTCTAACTAATTAGATATTAAATCCAAAAACTTGGAATCCTTACCCTTATGGTAGTCACAACTACTCACATCAAATCCCTCCTAGGCTTGTTATAACAAAGGGTCTTAAGGAAATAGACAAGGGCTCACACCTTTGAGTTCCCTCTAAGAATTTCTACAACCTTCCAACCTTCCCATAATAACTTTCCTTTAACACTTAGAAAGTTCCTTGAACCAATCTCAATGCAAATTTGTTTCATTTATTTTACACCTTAATGAAATGCCGAGTAATTTCTGAGTCACAATATGTTCTGAGCTGCAGTAAGTGCCGAGCTGCAGTGTGTGCCGAGCTACAATATGTGCCGAGCATTCCTCTACACTTTCAGGGAAATTGTGCCAAAGATGTGACAAATTGTCTTACTGACTGGATGAGATGAAACCAGCATACATATTGTCAATTTGGATCCTAACAGACATGATCCAATAACCCAACTTTTCCTACTAGGATTCTAGAGGGTAGTCTCTTCTTTAAGGGATCCTAAAGCTTGTAGCCCTAACCAGAAGGGGTTTTGACTACAAATTTTGACAAGAATAACTTATGTTTTCTATTTTCACCCTTTTGAATACCCTTTATGACAAACATGAAAGACCTCAAAGCATTAGACTTGATTCTAAGATCTAAGGTACCTACCCTCAAGTTTTTCACTAGGCCTACTAGACCTAATTAGGCAATTTTATAAAGGAAGTGCTCTAATTATTCAATACAAAGTCCTCTCACATATACACATATTTAGAATAGGTTTAAATATTTCCAATTCCAAGCCCTTAAGCCTTGGTTCCACCCCAAAGTGTTCCAGCCCTTCAATCTTCTTGATTGTGCATATGTAGCCACATGGAGATGTCTACCTAGATTTATTCAAAATTCATCATGGTGCCCTTCTTCCTACAAATCACTTCTAGAATCCTATAATACACATTCCAAAGTCTCATCTCACCCAAATTTAGATTTTTCTGATGGTGGAAAAATGATAATCAACATTTCTCTATGAAACCCTAAGTTATTAAGGGTTTTGGACCCTTGCTGACAGAAAATTGGATATCTCACTCAAAAAAAGACCTTAGGATCCAAAAATGGTTGAAAACGAAAGATAATCCAAATATTCAACTTTTCCAATTGGTCTCATGATCCCATTCATTTGTACAAAACTGTACACTTTCAAAAACTCACAAAATGATAGGAAAGAGCGTTTGATTTTTATTGATTCAATACAAAAATTACACCTTTGTCTCCTCTTTTTCATACCTGATCATATGGGGTACTTTAGAGAGATTTCCCAATGTCCACAACTTATTTTCAAAGGTTGTGACTATTAGGGAGTTAGTTACAATGATTTTGCAAAAGTTGATTGACAACTTTGCATTGACAACATTTTGTGGAGTTTTGCACTTTTTGCTTTCAATGAGCAACTCGACTAATTCATAACATGTTTGGTGTTACACATGAACCAAAATACATTAAAACATCAAAATAGAATCTAACATAGCATAAATAACATCTAAGTGATCCTTTGACCAACTTTGACCAAGAGGTTTATAGAAACACCTACTTGGCAAAGGGTTGTACAAAGTGGATCTCATTTTTAGTTTTGAGTACCAATGTCCTAGGAGAGATAGACATCCCAAGAGTTGAGAGATTTTAATCATGTTCTTAAGGTGATCCTAAACCATGAAGTAATTTTTCATCTAAGAAAGTATAGGTTTCTAATGGGAATATATAATAAGTTTAATATAAATAAATTTGGTCCATGCAAAATCTTGAAGAAGCATGATCAAGGAAATGTTTATAAGGTAGAGTTACCAAGTGAGCTTAAGATTTCATGTTTGTTTAATAGTTTAGAATTGCTAGAGTATCATGAAGGATTTAGTTATGATGAAATAGGAGAGGCATAGTGGAATATTCCAACAACCACATCAAAAAAGGAGGAGATAGAAGACATCTTGGATTACCATGTAGGTAGAAGCATAATAAATAGGAAATATGAAGATTATTTGGTTAAATTGAAAGGAAGACCTATTGAAGATTCCTCATGGATGGGAGGTTGAATATCTTGGTTTTCCACAAAAAACTTGAGATGTAACAAGGTCACTTCTAAAATTACCTTGGGTGGTTGGTGCACTATTATCCAAGGTGTAAGAGAAATCCTACGTCATTGAAAATTTTTGTTTCTTTTTCAATGAAGGTTAAAAATGACAGTGTTACAACTTTGAGTAAGTTTTCATTTGTGCAAACTTGGACCTAAAAACTGACTTGAAGGTTTAGAATGGGAAAATATAATGATTGGCAAAAGAATCATATCAATATCCTATATTGTTTCTAAGATATTAGTGTTTTGGGGTTTGCAAACGCTATAAAATGGTTAGCTTGAACTTTGGATGTTTGAATGATTGAATGAGACCTTGATGTTTTCTAATCATATGGTGATATGGGAAACACATGGTGTATATCTCTTTGAGAGCTTAATTTTTTTAAAAAAGGGGTCCCATTAGGTTTCTGGATCAAAAGTTATGACCTTTGAAAGTTGCTCTACTTTAGGGAAGAGACTAATTTTTTTAAAAACACTCTAGTGGTTGTCAAAACCCATTTTTGGAATATTATAAGGCAAGAGAAAGGATAGAAAAGAGGTTGGCCACAAATTATATGTGTGACACCTTTAGAATATTCTAGGGTAGTTATACTTCTCAGGATAAAAAGGGTGAATTAGGGTTTACTTTATATAGTTTTGATCATGCATATGGTTGATCTAGCTTGCATATTATTGCAATGAGAATGCCTATGTGTCTGTAGCATGCTATTTTCTAAATATTGTAATTCATTTCATTGGGATGATAGAAAATAAGTATCTCTTTCTTGCATTTTCTGTATACTTTTTTTTTTGCGTTTGGGTTTGTAAGGGAGTACCCTTCATCACCTTGGCTCATTAGGATATTCCTAGGTTCATTACGTTCATTATGCTTATGTAGAGATTTTCATTTGTGTGAATTATAAATTTTAAGAAGATTCTACTAAATTATTTCAATCCAATGATTTGTTTGATTAAAAAATTTATTTTTCCCACAACATGACAATGCACGAATTAGAGAAATCATGGAAAAATCTTATTCCACTACTAAATCAAAGAAGTGAAGTTTTTTCTTGGATACTCTAAGGATGGAAGGTACAATGCATTATTAATAATAAAATCCCATAGGTCTATTCTATTAAATCATTAGGGTTGTCCTAGGTTCATTAGGATATTCCTAGGTTGATTAGATTCATCATGCTTATGTAGAGATTTGTATTTTTGTGAATTGTAAAGATTAATAAGATTCTATTAAATTATTGTACTGTAATGATTGTTTGGTTAATAAAAATAGTTTTTGTCATGTATTGGGAATGCAAGTACCAATAAAGTTATAGGAAAATCTAATTCATATAACAAATCAAAGAAGTAAAGTTGTTTTTCTTGGAGAATCTAAGAAATGGAAGGTACTGTTGGTTTATTTTTATGTTGCAATAAAAACAACAATAACCTCTTCTTCTTATGACTATTTTATAGAGGAGCCACCTCCAAATATTTGTTCATGCAAGAAAAGGACCAACTTGTTAGCACTATACCAAGAAAATTTCCAATTTCCTAGCATTGGCTATTTTCCTGTGTATTTTGTTTCAAATCCCATGTCTTACTATGCTTAAAAAGTCAAATAGTGGTCAAAATTCATCAAAGATACTCTGTTTTCAAGTGTTTGTCACTCAGTTGCGCTGGTCTTTTAACATGTTTACAAGTTGTGCAAGTGAGTGATGAGTAATTTTAGTATAAATTTCACAGTCACGGTAAAATAGTGTCAAGTCATGTTAGTGGTGTGAGTGAGCGGTTTGGTTGCTAAAGAATGTAAATCACACAGTCGCGATGTATTTTTGAAGTCAGGACATAGGCTTGCAACTGAGCGAGTTGGAAGTTGTTCTGTTTATCACTGACTTGTGAGGGATTAACTCTTTTAAAAGAAGGTCTAGCAAGTCTGCGATGTCTTAAAGTATTGTGTGTCGCATAGCCGCTATGATATTATGTTGTTAACTTTATGATCTGTGGATGAGCGAATGTTGTTAAAAGGGGTTCAATTGCACACCCGCGTTAGATTTTCATGTATGTCTTTTAAGTCAGCAACTGTGTGAGGAAGTCAGATTGTAGATGTCACTCACTCATTCAAGTCCTAACTCATATGTGTTTTGCAGTGCGAGTAAGCGATCTGTTGTGCGGAAGTTGTCAGTTGAAAGCTTGTCGCTTAGTCGCCAAGGTGTTTTGTAATGTTTTAAAAGGTGTACAAGTAGGAAATTATGAGATCATTTATGTTCTTGCTCACCCACTGGTGATTTTAAGTTTAAAGAAATGATCTCGTGAGTATGCGATAAGGAAAAGAAAAGGCTATCGCTCACTCACCCATAAATAAAGATGAAAGGAAAATGCTCAGCGGGTATGCGATTGAAGAAAGCATGTTGGTAACCGCCCACTCACAGTTGATAAGATAGTTAAGTTTTCAAGCCCATGAGTGTGTGATGAAAGAAAAAGTGGGCTATCTCTCACTCACTCAGGTATAAAGTCAAGTGAAAGAATGCTTGCAAGTGTGCGACTGATAGAGAAATGGAAAATTATTGCTCAATCGCTCGTGAAGAAAAATCAGTCAAGAAAGATAAGCGAGTGAGAGATTAAATACATGATGAAGGCACTCACTCAGTCGAAAAGGATTCATTTATAAGGGAATCTTAGCAGTGAGTATGTGATAAAAGAAGATGAAGTGGTCATTGCTCACTCGCTAATGCTTATGACCTGGAGAATATTGTAGCACGAGTAAGCGATTATGTTAAAATACATAAAGGAAGTAGTCATCGCTCACCCACTGAGGTATAAAGATAAATCAGAAAGCCATGGAAAGTGTGTGACCAAAAAATAATTCATGGTTGTTTTGAAGACTCACTCACTCGCTCAAGGAAAAAACATGATAAGTGAGGATCAGTGAGTGCGCAACTAGGAAATGATAGAATAATAAAGACCACATCGCTCACTCTCAGAGATTCAATGAAGGTAGAATCTTGAGCGGTGAGTCTGTGACTGATGAAAAGAAAGGTGATATCACTTACTCAAATATGAACATAAAGCATCAAGAGATAGCGAGTGCATGATTGAGAAGTTATGAAGCTGTCAGTTAGGTTATCACCCAGTTGCTGAAGATATAAACCAAGACAAAAATAGACGCTGAGTGTGCGACTGCTTAAAGTGAAAGGTCACATCGCTCACTCAAAAGGACTATTATAAGTGTGAGTAAAGTACAGTGGGTTGGTGATAGATTGACAAGTGGCTAGTTTCAGGCTTATGAGTGCAAAAAGAGAAAAGTGTACACTCTTTTCCAGCAAGGATCAAATAGTGCAAATTAATGGCAGCATTAGTGACAAAGAGATGATTGCATGACACTGAAAGTGCAATAATTTGGCATTCAAGTGGACAAGACATAGGATTTAAAGGTTATTGTGTGTGTAAGATTAACACCTTCATGAAATTAGGACTAATAACAATAATTCTATGGAAAGAAACTATGATTTAATCTAAGAATTGAAGCTAAAAATCCATATCATCTCATGGTTCTCTATCTAAGCTTTGTTAAGAGAGCTCTCAGGCTTAGTCTCTCTCAAGGACAATCCTAGAACGAGAAAATGAAAGATAAATAATGCTCAAATCTAGCTTAAAATGCTCAAAATGCTCAAAATGCTCCAAGATATGTTAGAAAATAACAAATGCTCCTAAACATGATATGCTAAAATGCTATGCAAATGCTGAAATGTGATCAAAAGCTCTCAAAAGCTCTCCATATGCCTATAATAAGGATGCTTTTTTCTCTTGAAATTCTTGGATCCCAAACACAAAGGAAATGACTTGTATTTATAACATTTTCCCAAGGGTAGGGGGTAGAGTGAGTTGATCATGAACATATTTTGGTTAAGTCAAAAGCTTTGAGGTGTTCTCAAATGGAGGGAAAGTTGGTTGGTTGTCTCAAAGAAATTAGGAATTAAATAACTCAATCATTTAATTAATTTAGCCATGGAAGGGTGAATGGGTTGGAATTGATCTTTTTTATTTGAACTATACAATCGAAAAATCAATTGCATAATTTGATTAATCCCTTTAGGATTGAATTTAATTATTTGATTTCATGATTTGATAAATGTCCATTTGATTTGATCCATTTATTTTGCATTGAGATGAGATTTTAAGGCATTTGGCTGAGATTTATAGTTTTGAATGCTTGAGATACACCTGGTCAATTTCAGGTGTCTATAAATTCCCCTCTTTGAATTGATGTGCGAAGCGCATTGATTCAAAGAAAGATTGATGTCCTGAGCATTGATTTGATACTGATAAGCTGATTGACTGATATGAAAACCTGATATGAAACCCTGATATAATAATCCGATATGAAACCTTGATATGAAAGCCTAATATGATACTATAATATGAAATCCTGATATGAAATTTTGATATGAAACTTTGATATGAAACCCTGATATGATACTTTGATATGATACTCTGATATGATGCCCCACTAATGAAGTTTGAATTTTTAATGCCCTAGATTTGATATAAGATATAATGCAGAATCCCCGTTGGATGATATGATGTTGCCCCCTTAGAAATGAAATCATATTAATCTTAGATGTGTAAAATCTGATGAATTCTATTGAGAGAGTAGATCCAAGATGATTGCATTTCTGATAAACAATGACGCTGAAAGATGTTGAATAAATGCCCCAGTGTGCAAAATATGCAGATTTGGTTGGACTAGGTCAAAAATCTCACAAAATAGGGTAAAATAACTTAAATAGGGTGAAAAACCCAAATTTACTATTCATTTTTACTTTTACTATTGAGATTTTTCTCTAAACCTCTGACAATTGACAATGATGGTGGTCCCCATTCGAGAGCATAGGTTTGAGCGAGCAAGCCAATATCAGAGCCCTCCTGACTACGGGCCTCGGTGAGTGGTTCAAACCTTCCTAGTGCATTTATTTCTCTTTCAATAGCATTTAATACTCGATTTTAATGCTTTCTAGGTAGAATTTAGTGAAAAGTCGTGTAGGATAGATAAAGTGCCGCTTAGGGCATAGAAAATTCATCTTCGTGTGTTAAAAAGCTTTGTAGGAGAAATCCTTAGCCGCGTAAGAATTAGGGCAAAATATGTAACCCAAATAGCAAAGAGTCCTTAAAAACCCTAGTTTTTAAAAGTCGCTTATGATATGTAAAAATCCACGTAGGACTTTAAAAGGCTGCTTGATTAGCCAAGCATTGCTTTTGAGGTTTAAAGTGCTGCATTTAATGATTTAAACGCTGCGGGGCTTGAAAAGACGTGTACACTAAATAAAGTGCCACCTACCATGAAGTTTGAAATTTGAGATAGAAAATAGACGAAGTCTTTTTGATCGATTGTCTAGATAACACAATTAGATTCCAAGCTAGAAAATGTTTGCCCAGATTGTGACTTAGCGTTTAGGATATTAGAAAAGTCATAGTGATGAATGTTTCATAGGTTAATCGGATTTGATTAAAAATGATTACAAATTGTCCTTGTGTCTCACAATATAGAGGTTAGGATCAATAAGTTGATATGCTCAAGTTAGAGCAAAGATAGATTTAATGTGTTTGATTGACGTAGAATGGTTCACCAAGAGAAAGACTAATATGATTCACTTTGTTTCAAAATGTAGGAACATTATCGTAAGTTGAGGGTATAGAGTGTAGCATCCTAGATTTTTGATTTGGTTGATTAGCTTACAATGCTTGAGTGGTGGACTATCAAGACATGTGGTCTAAGTTTTCTTCTATATCTCCCTCGGTTTTAGTTGAATCAAGGTCTTTTGACAGCTATGGCAGAGCGATGACACTCTGACCATAATACATTTCATCTACCCCTTGGTGAGATGACTATTACACCAGAGCATGTTTATAGATTATTGAGGATCCTAAATCATGGAGAGCAGGTGTATTATGATTCAGTTTATGATAGTAGTGTATGCAGATGGGTGTTTGGAGATAACACCATTGCGGATGATTGCATTACTTGGGCACAGTTTGCCTCTTTTCCCACTTTACTATCATTGTTAGGAGCTGTGATTGGAGGATTAATTCTTCCAGATAGGAGAGGACATAGCTTTGCAGTCGGATGGGGCTGGATATTGGAGGATTTGATTGTGCATCCTCAGAGATTTGATTGGGGTTCTTGTGTTTTAGCATAGTTATATCACAATTTGCATGAGGTTGTGTATAGGCATAGTGTAGCTCTTTTTGTAGGTGCAGTGATATTACAGTTGTGGACATGGGAGCATCTCCCTATTACTAGACCAGTTTTAGCATGAGTGCGAGTCCATGGATATTTGTATGAATTTTTATATGATGGCATGGTTGTCCAGCATCGTCTGGGCAAGGTTGACTTTTGGAGACGTATCATAGATGACATAGATTAGGTCGTATGGAGACCATATCTTCATTGTGATAGCTGGTGAGAGGATGATGATGAGTTATCGTATATGTTTTCTCCTTGATGGATGATTGATTGATCACCATTAGTTATTGAGAGATTTTTTTTTGGGAGAGTACTCTGTCAGTTCAGCCAGGTTTAGGACATGCCAGAGGGTATGGCTCTTTATGCTAGGGTAAAGGTAGAGAGATTGATGTGGGGAGCACAGGTGAACTATCAGTTGGCCTATTTGTAGATTGATCAGTTAGGTTATGCCATTTGGGATATGATGACACATGTCTCAGATGTAGGGATGTCAGCTGAGTATCGCGAGTGGTTCATGCGACATCATTTTGTTAGATTCATTGATCTAGCAGAGCCCATTCCCGATGTAGATGAGCTTTTAGATGATGATGGAGATGATGGTGATGATGGCGGGAGACCTCATAGATGATGGGTTCAGAGGGTACCTAGGGCTCCTTGAGCATAGAGAGCATGTAGGACCTCGGATGAGAGGTGTACATGTTAGAGGCTAAGGTGGCAGATTCAGGAAGCCTAGGTAGAGATTAGAACAAGTATATGTACCTTAGGGTCAGGCTCCTTTGATAGTTTGTGCAGATTGAGCTAGACATAGACACAGACGTGTCCAGGTGGCCAGACAGGTTCCAAGGCATGGACAGATTCCACAGGTTGATCCACAGAGTAGCACAACACCAGTGATACCTCAGGCTCCATTAGTGCCACAGGCACCATAGGCTCCTCTAGCATTACATGCACCTCTAGTTCCTCCCATTGTGGATGATTTAGTGTAAGATGTTTGGGGTTTACAGGTAGGGATGACTATAGTGACTGCTCGATTAGATCAGGTTACTACCATGTTACAATAGTTTCTGGCTACTTTGGCTCAGTTACCTACCAGTGCAAGCACTAGTCAGGAACCTCCCAGTACAGAGGATAGAGTAGGTGATAGGGATCCCGATGGTGTAGGGGGTTCAAGCACAGGTATATCTAGAGATGGATCAAGTGCCCCTGCTGGGTCATGAGACAGATTTGGGATCTATGATATTTTGATATTGTAGTGATGATGTATCATATGTATTTTTGATCAGGACTTTGATGTATGGATCATTTTTTTGATGTACCTTTGATGTACTGATTTATGTTATAGACATTGATGATGGATATTTATCTATGATGATATTTTATTCCTCCTTTGATGATGTTATGAGATTTCCTTTTATGCATATCTACATGTTTCTATGATGCATTTAATTCTATTATGCTATGGATGCAATGTCTTAGATTAGGACATAGATAAATGGGTGAAAATGATGTTAATGCAACTTATTTCTATATTCTTTTATGATTTAAACATGATGTATGGATTATGCAATGCAATGGATGCAATACTTAGTGCTATGATAAATGAATGCAACTATATTTTTGATTTTTGGATGTATGCAATTTTAACTTATGATATGCAAAGCTAAATGATACGGATAATGAATAATGATTAATGTGTCTTTTCTTTGATCTTCACTTGATATGAATATAAATAATGATTAATGATTAATGAGTATGAATGCAAAGGAAAATCTCATATTGATGACTTGAAACCATTAAATTTGATGAAGTGTTGTCAACTTTTATCCCCCCTTTGAACTTGGAAAATTTCTAGAAAGGTAAGCCATTTAAAAACTAACTTGGAGAAAGCAAAATTAATCTAACAATGAAGATGCAATTAATCTAAAATGTAGATGCAATTAAGATAACATGAAGATGCAATTAATCTAACATGAAGATGCAATGCAACTAATTGTCCTTGAGGTTTGTGAAAGAAATACAAACTGAGATATATTTCATCATAGAGCATTGTGGAACTAGGAGTCAATTCAACCCTTACTGGTGCCACTGCGACCATAAGAATATGACTATGACTTTCTCTCATGTGGTAACCCCTTCTACAAAACCTAGTACAACCCTCACTATTTGAAGACCAACTATGGGACTATGAATACCGGTTTAATTGGTTTCAATGTTGCAAGTGGATGTTGGTATTAAGATATGGAAAATCTAAATAGCCAAGGTATCCTTTTGTGTAAACAAACAAAGGTTAACCCTCCATCCCATATGAATGTCCTTAATGGTGCTTTGATGACCATGTCCTGAGACTAATTCACATAAGTTAAAGGATCTTCCTTAAAACAATCACTCAGAAGCGTAAGAAAACATCATGTCTCTATCATTGCCAATCTAGCCAAAACATCATTGATTAGCTAAAACAAACACGACTCAAAAAAGTCAATGAAAAAATCATCAAAAATTCCAAGTGTTTGTGAAATGTATCAAGATTTTCAAATAAGAATTCCAAATAGTCTGATCATTTAGGGTGTGTCAATTTTTAATCCTGATAAAATAAGTCAATGAAACTCAAGGATCATGTTATGTGATCAAACTATTTAGGGTTGAACAATGATATTTATCAAAGGTTCCAAAAAATCTCTCTTCTGAATCTAAAAATCTACTTTTGATGTTAGACTAAAATTTGGCACTATTGAATCCGGTTGGTACCAAAAATTTATGATGCATGCCTCCCAAGTGATAAATATGACTAATGTGAAACTTAGGGAAACTGAACCTAGAATGCAACAAAAATGCAACTCTGAGACTTTATTAGGATGATGCACAAATGATGGATGCAATAAGGATATGGACAAGTGAAATGATGAAACACAATATGTACAAATGCAACTAGGAAAGACCTAAGGGACAAAAGGTGCCTTTTGCCATGTTTTCACCTCTTGGGCTTATTGCTCTTTTTCTCTTTTTTTCTTTTTTTTTCTACCAAGGTGCCTATTGCTAGGTTTTCACCAAGGCACTTTTTTCTCTTTTTCAAATGTTTTTGGCTTTTGAACTTTTTGATTTTTTTGTATTTTGATCTTTTCTCTTTTTTTTTGGTATTTTTGAAATTTTCCATGTACAAAGGTGATGCTGACTCATCTGATACTCTCAACTTATACTCTTTCTACTGATACTCTTTCCTTTGAATAAGGCGTGGAACCTCTTAAGATGAATTCTATTGATAGGTTCTAGCAATTCATCACCATCACAATCGGCCAATTTGTAGGTCCCCATTCCAAATGAAGAAACAATGATAAATGGGCCAAGCCAATTTGCTTCCCACTTTCCTTTCTTTTCTCTACCAGCCTGATTTTTTGGATTTTCTCTCAATACTAGATCTCCTACTTGAAAGGTTCTTGGTTTGATATGCTTGTTATAGTTCCTTGAAATTTGATTCTGATACACTTTCAAATGGTCATAGGCTTGAGTTTGATGTTCTTCCAACAATTCCAATTGTTGAAGGTGGGCAACTCTATAATCTTCATCCATGATTAATCCATGCAATGAGACTCTTAGGGATGGTATTTCAACTTCTAAAGGTAGAACAGTTTCAGCCCCATAAACCAATGAAAAAGGTGTAGCTCCTGTTGGGGTGTGAATACTAGTCCTATAGGCCCATAACGATGGATTGATTTGAAGATGCCAATCCTTTCCTAACTTTCCAACTGATCTCTTAAGGATTTTAAGGATGTTCTTGTTGGTAGCTTCTGCTTGTCCATTACCTTTGGGATAGTAAATGGATGAAGAGTGATGTGTAATATGGAATGTGTCACAAAGTTCATCAACATCTTTGT
>MU227345.1:4101832-4128015 GCA_018584345.1 Thuja plicata
GTAATATGGAATGTGTCACAAAGTTCATCAACATCTTTGTTCTTAAACTATTTTCCATTATTCGTGATGATGGTGTGAGGAATTCCATATCTGCAAATGATATGATTTAGGATAAACATGGAAATTTTCTTCCCTGTGGCAGTTGATAACGGGACAACTTCAACCCATTTAGTGAAGTACTCTGTTGTCATGATTATATACTTGTGTCCATTTGAAGAAGGTGGATAAATCATGCCAATTAAATCAAATCCCCATTGATAGAATGGCCATGGTGTGACAAAAGGGTGTAATTCTTGTGCTGGTGCATGGATTAGGTCTCCATGGTATTGACATTTTGCACAAATTTTGACATATTGACAAGCATCTCTTTCTAGGGTTTTCCAAAAGTACCCCATACATAATATTTTCTTTGCTAGGTTTAAACCACTTGAATGTGACCCACAAATCCCCTTGTGGACATCTTTTAAAGATAATTTAGATTCATCTTCCTCTAGACATCTAAGGAGCGTTCCATCAAGACCTTTACAATATAATGTGTCAGATAGGATGGTATAACGGGCCACTTGTCTTATGAAATTTCACTTTTGAGCATGGGTTTGGTCATTGGGTAGGGTTTGATCTTTTAGGTAGGCATAGATGGGTCCATACCATCGTGAGTCATGTCCATTTAAAAGGGCAATAATTTGGGTATCAGGTAGGTCAAATGTTGGTTTAACCAATTCTTCCACCAAGAACTCATACTTTTCATTGTGATTGGGCATTTGAAGTAAAGATGCCAAAGTAGCCATTGCATCTACTCCTCTATTCTTATCTCTTGGAATTTTTTCAAAGGTAATCAAAGCAAAGTACTTTTTCCAATTATCCACCAATTTCTTGTAAGGCATTAGTTTTTCATCCTTAGTATTATATTAATCATTAACTTGATTAATGATTAATTGAGAGTACCTATAGACTTGTAATTCTGTGACATTCCATTCCAAAGCCATCTTGATTTCTATGACCAAGGCTTCATACTTTGCTATGTTATTGGTGCAAGGGAACAATAAATTGTAAGATTTTGGGATTGTGTAACCTTGTGGTGTAATCAAAAGAATGTCTACTCCACTACCATTTTGGGTATAAGATCCATCAAAGTATAAAGTCTATGTTTTAGCGTCTACATTCACAATTTTAGAATCCAGTAATTCCACTTGCATAGGATGTGTAGATTCTTGAGGATATTCAGGCAATTGATCAACTATAACTTGACCTTTGATTTCTTTCCTATCAACATATTCAATGTTGAATTCACTAAGTACCATGACCCACTTTGCAATTCTTCCAATTAAAGCTGTTTTGCTAAGCAAGTATTTTAAGGGATCAATCTTGGCCATGAGCTTCACCTTATGCAACAACATATAATGTCTTAACTTTCAAGATGAAAATACCACTGCTAGGCAAGCCCTTTCCATGAAGCTATAATTTAACTCATACTAGATCAATATTCTACTCAGGTAATAGATAGCTCTTTCTTTTCCTTCATCATCCTCTTGTGCCAAAAAGACTCCTACAGATCTTTCTGTTGCTGAAATAGAGAGTGTAAAAGGTTTTCCTTGAATTGGTGACATTAAGATAGGTGGATTCATCAAGTATGTTTTCAATAATGTGAATTCTTTATCACACTCCTCATCCATTGTGAAGACGGTGTCATTATGTAGTAATCTGGTGAAAGAATGGCATTTTTCCACAAATTGAGAAATGAACCTCCTTATAGATTGAAGCCTTCCTTGGAGTGATCTAATTTGACTAATATTGTTTGGAATGTCCATGTCCATTATTGCTTGTACCTTTTTAGGATCTACTTCAATGCCTTTTGCTGAAACAATGTACCTTAGAAGTTTTCTAGATTGTACTCCAAAAGCACATTTCTTTGGGTTGAGTCTTACTTTGAATTTTTCTAGCCTTATAAAAATATTGTCAAGTATGGATAAATGATCTTTTCTTTTATGTGACTTAGCTAGAATGTCATCCACATAATCTTCCATAAAGGTGTGCATCATGTCTTGGAAAATCATAGTCATTGCTCATTGATAAGTGGCTCCAGCATTTTTGAGGCTGAAGGGCATTACATTCCAAAAAAAAGTACCCCATGGGCATGTAAAGGCTGTCTTATCTTGATCCTCAGGTGCAATGAAAATTTTATTATACCCACTAAATCCATCTATAAGTGAAAACATAGAATGAACCACAGTGAGATCTACAATAGCATCAATGCTAGGTAATGGAAAGTCATCTTTCAAACAAGCAAGGTTTAAATATCTAAAATCTATGGAAACTCTTATAGTTTTATCATGTTTGGTAACTGGCACAATATTGGAGATCCATTCGGCATATGCTATTACTCTTATAAATCTTTCCATGAGCAATTTCTCCAATTCTTCTTTGACTAAAAGGGCTACATGAGGATGCATTTTTCTCAACTTCTACTTGACGGGATTAACCCCTGGTTTCACATTTAAGTGATGCATTATGAAACTTGGATCCAATCTGGGCATATAAGCATTTGACCATGCAAAGTTGATTTGTTTTTCTTGCAAGAATGCAATGAATTCTTCTCTCTCCAAAGGACTCAAAGATGCTGCCAAGTGAATGAATTTAGGATCCTCTTCTGTTCCAATGCTAACCTTTTCTGTGGGTTAAATAAGTATAGGTGATCTTTCATCTTCATGAGCTGGTAAGGTGTCCAACCTCTCTCCCTTAGGTGCCATAGTTGGGTTTTCACCTTCGGAAACATCTTTTATTTTTACTTTTTTTGGGTCTAGCACTGGCACATAGTGGTTTTCACCACTAGACCTTCTCATTTTGTTTGTATATTTTCTCTTCATTTTTTGGATTAAGAGGTTGAAAACCTACCCCTATCATCATGTCCAGAGTAAATTTGTTGGTGGAAGAATTGGGTTCAACCGCATTGAGGTATAAGGCCATTGCATTGTCATTTGGGAAGCAGAGTATGTCATTTGGCTCGGAAAGATCCCAATCAATAAGTTTAGGATGCATTAAGGACAAGGAATCATTGGATGGGCTTTCATTTGAAGTAGTTAAGGACATGAATTCATTTTATGGTTCATACATTGTATCATCATGGTCTATGGCATGTACTTCTTCAAGATGGTCCATGGAAGAAGGATCAAAATCTTCTCCATCAAAGTGCTCTAAGTTTTCTATGGGAAAGAAAGCATGTGGATTAAACACTAGGTTAGAATCTCCCACTCACAAAGGTACCCAAGGTTCACCTACCCATTGAGTGAAAGGAGGTTCTTGTTCTACATTGACTTGTTGAGGTTCACTTGATGTTTGAGTTGAATTTGAACTTTGAGACACATGTTCTTGATTCTCAACATTAGGAGGAGTTGCATAAGTGTGAATGGTATCAACCTCTATGTCATGGAAAGATTCTTTGGACAAGGAATCCCAGTCATAATCCCTAGAATCATATTCACTTTCAGAACCTACCATATGGATATGTGCACGAAAATCATGCATGGGACTTGAACTTTCTCCTTTATGCTAAAAACCTATGACAAATTTCTCTTCTTTTGCTCTCCAAACTAGTTCAATAGGTTCTAACAACCCTCTATGTCAAACTCCTAAGGGTCATCTTCCCTTATACCCAATTTTCTTCATGATATCAAATCCTTTTCCATATTGATCAGTTTGGATATTGATATATTGCACCCTTTCAGTCGAATTAGCTAAATTGTCATCCTCTTTATAAAGCCATTGTAATACCTCATTATCTTCTTTGTCCATTTCTTGTTTGTCATATTCCCTTACAAAATATGAATTGTATTTATGAGGTTGATGATCTTTGGATGGCTTCCCATGTGTCCTTTGAGATGTAGGTAAATCAAATAGGGAAACATAATATTCCCCTACCCCTTTTGAGTTAATTTTGCATTGTTTCTCAAATTGATTCATTAGGTTACTCATCTTTTCATAATGATCTTTCTTAGTTTGTTCTCTCTCATCCTTAGTGGGTTTTGTTGTCACTCAGGATTGTGCCTATAGCTGGATGCATAATCTTGCCATCCTGTTGAAACATGGAAACATTCTCCTGGGTGATTTAGAGAATGAAACTTCGGATCCTAGGCTGGTTCCTATTGGATTTTGAAATATCACCTAATACTAAATTCTATATTTTTTTTGGAAAAGGGGGAAAGAGAACTTGGAAAAGGAAGAAAAAACTAATTAGGAAAGGTGATACACCAAAGATGAATGTAGATCTATCAGAAATTGCAAGACTATACTCATCAAACATACCTTACTAAGTTCTGTAGATGCTTTCACTTTTCAACACCTAGGATGGTTTACAATACCTAATTAGGGTTTGATACCACTAATAACAAGAATTTAACCAACAAATAGATAACTTTCTGCAAAAGGTTAAAAATCTTAAACCAAGAATAGGAATTTGTAGTAATTCAATAAGCTGTGCTTAAAAATGGATAAACTCTTAAATGCATAAAAAACTTGAAAAGGATAGATGCAATACTCATAAAATATATATGAATAGTAGGTCCATCTTTATTATCTCTTAAATCTGCATAATAGTTACAAAATACCAAGAAAATGGGCAAAGGAACAAATGTGTTCACTAATACCTTAAAATCCCAAAATTCTGAACACCTTGCAATCAATAAGAAACTCAAATATATAGCCTCCAAAGCTTATTATGAAAATGAGAAGTCCCCCTTAAAGTGCCTCTAAAATAGATAGATCCCCTCAAATTTGGGTCTAAAAGATGCCTATAATATAGATTTCAAAAAGCCCCTCCAACTTTAGCTCAATCCCTAAAATTAAGGCATAATTGATGCCAAAAACTAAGCCTTTAAAGGCTAATCTCGAAAATGAAGTCCTAATATTGGTAATTTATAATATATCTTTTAAAAGATATTACCAATATATTTACAAAGAGTCTCTAAACAAGTAGCTATCCCTAAGTTTAAGGCATGAGAAGTAAACAAATAATCTAGGCCTTAAATTTAGGTTTTTTAAAAATTAAATACATCTTTATTATATTAAAGAATATATTTAAATGTTTCAAGATTATATTTTAAAGAAAATCTAAAATACAACTCCACTTATTAACCTAAAACATGCATCAAACCTCTTATTTTGAAACCTCACCATGCATAACTTAACCTATATATAACTATCTCATGGTCAACATGACCTTTGAAATATCTACATCTTTTGTATAAGGCATGTGATTACTTTCGTGGCATAATGAAGGCACTCATTGTATTCTCTGTGGTTTGTCAGTGCATTGCGGACTCCAAACTTTTACAAACATTTGATAAAGAGTTTGATCTTATCTCATCTGCATTCTTCATTAGGTATTTTCGCATCTTTTGGAGAACTTAGGGTTTGGGCCGCCATGAGATTTCTATTTTGAAGCTTCTTCTCTACATGTTTATTCTTTTTGAGAATGGTTCTGAGGGAAAATCTAGAGTTTGAGTCTGCAATTCAGTTCTATAAACTAAAATTTGTTTGTCTATGGAAGTCATTGTTGATTTATTTGTTGGATGTATGAGGAGCTCGTGGGTTTTTTTTTTCTTAGCTTCAAACTACTGCTACTTTGAGGCTCCAATTTGTGGTTGTCGCCATGCTGATACTGTAACTCGTTCTTTCACTTAGAAACATTCCTTTCAAAAAAATAGGATTTTTAAGAATGGAGTCATGTTATATCTAGAACTCGAGATTTATCAAGATCTAATGTTGTCTTCTCATGTCATTAAGATGATGCTGCATGTTTATCTACCAACTCAGGCTCTATCATCACTTGGCTAAACTGGCTTTCAACTTGGAGTCTTTTGTGCATGGGCTGTAGCTACGAGTTTAAACTTGACTCTTCTCTGGGTCATTCCCACCATCGCTTTACATTGTATAGATAAGTCATTCTTTCTCTTATATGTATTTCTTTGTTGGAACTTGCTATAGTAGTTGATTTCACTGGTGATCTAAATCTGGGTATCTGTTACATTTGCAAATATATATGGGTTTCTTTTATTATGCTTTATTGACTCCACCATGTCTGTCATTGTAATGCATTTGGTCTTTTATTCTGTTGGTACTTAGCTTTTCCATATTGAAAAGAAGATCATGGCTTACTGTAGGAACTTGATTTTTAATTTTGAGTTTAAAACCCAAGCTTTAAACTGAAAGATCTTAGACTGTAAAAAAGAAAAACTGAAACCTTTTGAAATCTGGGACCTACTTTTTAAAAATTGACCTCTACTGTCATAAAGAATGGTATCTCTGTTATTGTCTACTGCTGAATCACACTGCAAAACTCACATTTTGATATGTTTGTTTGATCTCTTCTCTGCTGGCATAAACTCAGTTTTAAATTCCATGCTTTAAATACACTTATTCAACTTTAAAAATAACAAAGCATCTCTCTGTTTAAATGGTCAAATACTGGTCCTCATATCTACAACATTCTTTTTAATGTTCTTGGAAGCTAGCATCACCCTATGTAATTGCATTTCACTTGATATTTTGTTATATATCAAATTTCTTGATATTGTAAGATTTGTAGCACAAATATTTTTACTTCCAGCAGTACAATTTGTTTATGAGGTTCGAGCACGGGCTCGTGACACTCATAAATAGATTTTTTCTCTTAATCTGATCCTGTTATGATTGTATTCGCTGCAACAAAACTTAATCTTCAATCTGCACATGAAGCAAACAGTGTTAGTATAAAAAATGATTGCCTTTAATTTTTCTCCTTCTGTACCTTGGATGTTACTTCTTTCTTTATATGCTCAAACTGTCAATGTCTCCATGTATAATGTATGACTTCATTTTTATTTACATACTTGAGCATTCCCTATTACTATATCTGATAACAACACACACATTCTATGGCCGCTTCACTTGATAACAACATTCTTTTTAATGTACTATGATTTCATCATACCAGAATAGCATTATTTTTTACTAAATGCCCTGCATAGCATCTTTTAGATAATCCTACTATTTCATCATGGTGTTTGTGATTGGTAAATAGTTGATCTTGAATCCACCTCCATTCTGCTTTACGTTGCCCATTGTTGATTTATCTGCTAGATATCTATAGTCTTTGTCTTGTACCGAGACAATGTTGTCTGTATTTGAATTTGAAACATTTTTGCTGTCTTCTTTATTTGCATTCTGTATCTACTGAATAGAAGGTTGCATGCACTGAACTTTCAATTTGCTTCCCAAACATGAAAGCAAGATAGTACTATTTTTTCCTAATCCTCTGATTTATTTTATGCAAATTTTTATATCCAAACTGCACTGTCATTTTATCTTGTACAATCATACACTCTACAGTTGATGAATTGCATGGGTTCACACAGATTCAATGCTTGAAATAATAATATTCTATTCAGTTTATATGCAAATCTGTCCCCAAACTCTATGCATTCCAATTTTTCTTTAGCTTTTCCATATTAGATCTTGGGAATTCTGATTCACCTCTCTGTTTGTTTCCTTCTTGAATCATCTTATTGTTTCAATCATAACATTTATATGGTATCCTAGGCATGCTCTTTTATATTGAGAGGGTATAGTGTTACCTCATTACCTTACAAATTTACTTCTTTATTTGTTGCTACATCCTTTATTTCAGAATACTTTGCATCATTTTATTTCACATGTATCTTTTAGACCAGCGTTGTTATCCTTCTATTTTATCCCATTTTCCCTTCTGCATGGCATACTTTAGAATTTGTGGACCTCTCACTTGCATACAATCATCTCCAAGTCCCTATGTTAGATTGATAGATTCAATCAGTGAATCCATGTTTGTATATAAATGTTATGTGGGATAACATTTATGTATGAATGTGGGTTTACTAATCAGACTTATTGACCTAACACAGGGATTTCTCTGAGCTCCTTCATTAATAATCTCTTTCTAATGCAAGATCAAAACTACATGTAGTAAAAGGTTTCATAAAACTATGTCCCTTTGATACTTAGTTTAGTTAATGCAGATGTGTACCTTGTTATTGCATTTGATGTAAATGCTTAGTAAATATACAATTTTGAAAGTGTTGATTGCAGCATACTATTCTTAGGGATTTTTGCATTGTTTAGATCCAATCTTGGATCTAACTACTCTTTCATCTTCATGATGCAGGATAAAAATTATAAGGAGATTTAAGGATGAAGATAAAGAAGAAGATATGAAGATACATATGCCAGATTATCAACACGCTTAAAGACCTCTCCAAGGCAATGCTTAGATCCCTGATTTCTCCAATGCTCTTTTATTACTTTCAGCATTGTGTATTTTATTAGTATTTTTTTATTGAAATATGTAACCTCTAAAAGAATACTTGTTGATTACATTTATTTGAAATGTTCAATGTAAAGATCAATTTTCTGAATTTGAAAGTTTAAAATTAGATCAACCCTTTGAGAACAACATAAGTGTTAATTATGAATGCAATAACAAGATATTTGTCTCTAATATCTAAATAGGGTTTTAAAGGATGTACCTTTAATTCCTTTCTTCTGTTTATAGTTGCTAGATTGCATGTGTACCTTCTCTAATTTTTTCCTTTTTTCAAGCAAATTCTGTACTTAGGACAACAATCTATCAAATCCATAACAATGTAAGATAATAATTAACTTATAACTTGGAGTGCAACTAAAATGATAACATTTTCTGGTGACCTCTTAGGGGTGTTCACCTGCTAAAAAAAATAGACCAGTCACCTTTTGCTTTATTCATTGGTGACAGAGTCTTTCTCTAGACTTGAAAACTGAAAACCTCTCCAAACTGAAAACAAACACACTACTGCAAACTGAAACTAAATAGAAACCAGATGTATCACTATTTGTACTGCAGTATTCCAATGTAGATGAAATGCTTATGATATGGGGCAGAAAAAAATATTCCATCCCCTGTATGATAAGCATTTTTTTTAAATTTTTTTTTGTAGGAATGGTGCAGTACAACAGTGCTTTTCCTTGATTCCTTCTACCACACAACTAAAACTGAAAAAAAAGGTAGAATGAGCTTGAATAGCCACTTAAATTGCACAATGAATGTGTGAACATGATCTTTATGATATAAGATAGTGGAATCTATCCATGTATCATGTGATGAGCATGATGTTCATACATTTATTGTGTGATTGATCTTGTTGTTTCTTCTCACTCTAACCTTCAAGAATGTAAAGCAAACTATCTGAAATAACTTGTCTTTCCACCATGATTATATTATTGAGGTACTCATCATTTATAACTGGGAACCCCAATGTGTTCCTGATTATGCATGGTGTGTATTTTCATGATGTGGTCCCGGTGGGAAAAAGAAGTACTAACTGCTACTAACCAAAGAAAACTAACTACGTTCCAAGCACTTATTCTAATTCAACTCACCTCAAAAACAATGTTTGAGATGAATCCCATTAACTGGGATTGGAAATTATTCTCTTTCCATAGTTGAGATCTAAAAAGCGTTGTGAGCCTTGCATCCTATAATCACAAATGGACCATTCTAAATGCCATCAAACTTTGAATGTTTGCCAGGTCTGCTCTTCAACTCATCCCATTTAAGTGCTAAATCACCTTCTTCTAAGACTCTTGGAACAACTTTTCTGTCAAATGTCTTCTTCATTTGATCATGATGTTTCATCAACTTATGAAAGGATCTCTTTCTTGACTTTTCCAACTCTATTTATTCAGCCATTCTTACCTCCATAGGCTATTGGTCTAGCAGGTCTAATTCCTTGATCAAGATCAAACTTGGCAATTCCACTGAAATTGGATAAACCAACATATAAGGTGAATTACCTATTGAGCGCTTTGGGGTGATCCTATCTGCCCATAAGGCTTGTTTTAGCTTACTGTTCCAAACTCACTGATTATCTTCAATAGTCCTTTTGATGATGCAAATCAGATTTTTGTTTATTGATTCAACTTGTCCATTACCCTGTGGGTAATAGTTGGATGAGAAACTAAGATACACATTATTTTTGACTGCCCAATCAGAAATTCTTGTGCCTAAAAATGCTAAGACATTATCAGAAGTAATAGATTCAGGTGCACCAAACCTTGCAAGCAGATCTTCATAAAAGTTTAGAACTGAAGTTTCATTGGCATCTTTCAATGCCACAACTTCAGTCCACTTAGTAAAATAATCAGTTGCTATCAATATATACTTGTGACCTAAACTTGATAATGGGTTTATAGGACCAATAAAATCTAAACCCCACTTGGCAAAAGGTTGTTCAATTTGAATTGGACTGAGAGGTAAAGTTGCTAACCTTTGCTTGTTTGAAAAAAGTAGCACATTTCAAACATATCCTTACCCAAATGAAGACATCCTTGTATAGATTTGGCCAAAAATATCCAGCCTTAAAAATCTTTAATGCTATTGTCCTTGCTACAAAATGTCCACCTGTTGGTCCATCATGGAATTCCTATAACACTTTATCAGTTTGATTACCACTAATACATCTCAGCAATATGCCATTATAATCCCTTCTATACAACACATTATTCAATAAACAATAAGGTATAGACTGCAATCTGAAATATCTTCTTTTTGATCTATCCAAATGTTTAGGACAGCGTCCTGTTTGCAAGAAATCAATCATTTCCTTCACCCAATCATTCTATAAATTTGGGACAACAAGCTAATCATGGTCTTGTAATGCCAAAATTACCTCAGTATCATCATTTGGAGTATTATATCCATTTCTAGCCATCTGTTCACATAGGCCTCTACCCCTTACCAGCTTGGTAACTTTAATATCAATGTTATATTCCATTACTTTCACGATCTAGCCTTCTCTTTTGGTGTTAAAATATTTATTCAATAAAAATTCCTTGACAGCAGGATGTGCAACCATCAGATTTTTCTTGTTGTTAGAAAGCATATGTCTGAATTTTTTCAGACTTCTAATGATAGAAAGAACATGTTTCTCAATGAAAGTATAATGCAATTCATAGTCTTTTAATCCCTGGCTGAAAAATGCTATTGGTTGTTCAAATCCTATGTCATTCTTCTGAACTAACATGGCAGCAATGTTATCTACATTCCCATATGCATACAGAATGAAATCCTTAGAAAAATTAGGATTTAACAAAGTAGGGGCTGTAGCTAATGCTTCCTTAATTAGTTCAAAACTAAGTTTACCTTCCTTGGTCCATTTGAAAGCAATATTCTTCTTAAGCATGACTGTAAGTGGCATCAATAGCTCTGCAATATTAGGGATAAATCTTCTAACAAAGTTAATTCTTCCTAAAAAGCTTTGAAGACCCTTTTTGTGAAGAGGAAGAGGTAATGCAAGTATGGCACTTACTCTCTCAGGCTCAATTGTAATTCCTTCCTTGGAAACAATAAAATCTAGTAGCTTACCTTTGTGAACAGTGAATATGCTCTTATTAGGATTCGGAGAAATAATGTACTCCCTACATCTCTCAAATATTATCCTTAAATGTTTAAAGTGATCTGCTACATTCTTTGAAAAAATAGTTATATCATCCAAATAAACCAATACGAACCTATACATCAGATTTATGAAAGCCTTATCCATGGCTTTCTAGAATGTTGCACCAGCATTGGATAGACCAAATGACATCTTCTGATATGCCATGGTACCCCATTTGGTTGTGAATGCTATCTTAAACCTATCTTCTTCCTTCACCAAAATCTGGTTATAACTAGAAAATCCATCCAGCAATGAAAACCATTCTGAAACTGAAACTACCTACAAGATTTGTTCCATAGAAGGTAGAGGATTCCTATCCTTCAATGAAGCCCTATTCAAATCATGAAAATCAATGTAGAGTTTGATTTGTCCATTATTTTTCCTAACAGGAACTAGATTTAAAACCCATGAAGTATGCTTGATTGGGAAAATGATATTACTTTCAATTAACTTATTCAATTCCTTAATCATGAGAGGTTCTAACTTGGGATTTACAGGCCTCTTCTTCTGTCTAACTATTTTAGATCCTGGTTCGAATTCTATTGTATGCTGAGAAATATTGGGATCAAATCCCTTCAAATCTGAATAATTCCATGCAATTATATCATGAAATTCATTGCATAAATTGACAAAGGTTTTCTTTTCTTCAGGTGTACATACCTTGCCAAGTTTAAGCACTTTATCTTGTGAAATAGCAACCTCTTCGTAATGTTCTTCCCTGATCTGTAAGCTAGATTTGTCCTTTTTGAACTCATCATTGGTACCAAACATAGACTCTAAGGTCACAAGACCTTTAGGCATTTTATTTTTCCTTAGCTAAATAATCTGTTCTTCATACTGATCCTACAAATTTTCCTGATTTGGTTGTGAAAACTCAGCCTCTTCTCTAAAAAATTCACAATGTGTTGATCGAATTCAAAAACCTACCAACTATTTGCATTATTAGGAACATTAGGTCTAACGATTACCTTAACATAATTCAGCCCTTTATCATTACTGATTTCTATTGGAGTATCATACTGGGCCCCTACAGCTACAAGCCTATCAGCATGCCTATTCTGATTTCTAGGAATGGATTGTAAATTAAAGGCTTCAAAACCTTCAATCAGATCCCATACAACATGTTTATAATTTTTTAACAAATCGTTCTTTGTCATATGAACATTTCTAACTTGATTCACTATTAATTCAGAATCACCATATACTTGCAAACAACTAAGTCCCTTTTTAATTGCCCACTTTAATCCATTAATGAGGGCTTCATACTCAGCCACATTGTTTGTGCAACTAAACATGAATCTGAAAGAAGCATAATACCTTTGATTTGTTGGTAAAATAAGCATGCAACCACCTCTAGCACCTATTTTTTTGTGATAGCCATCAAAAAACAACCTCCAAATAGCATCAAACTGCTGCTCTAAATCTGCACTTTTTATTATAGCTGGCAGAAAATCAGTAACTTCATTAATAACATAGTTACCCAAACTTGGTTCCTCAATCTGTGCATAAGAAATCATTACATTTTCAGTAGCCCAAGTGTCTAACAATATATCAAGAATTTGTTCAGTAAGTGTTCGTGACTCATTAACAGCATCAATCTCTTCTTGATCAAAAATCACTGTTGCTGTCCCATTTTTAGAACTACTAACATATGGCTCAATACAAAATTTCACAATAGTCTCAGAAGGAATAGTTACTTTTGTACCATACCTAGTGCGAAATAACATGTGTGACCAATCTGTAGATAGATATCCTCCAATTTTAGTAGTAAACTCTCGTGACAAACATATTAAAAAATTAGGAGGTAAGTCTATGATGAAAACATCCATAGGCACTGAAAAGCTAGGACATGCATGCATTGTCAAATCCAAATTTCTAATAACTCCAACTGTATCTACGACTGTACCATCAAGCTGAACTACTCCTTTTTCAATTGGTTCATATTTAAGGCCTAGATGATGATCTACAATTTTCTTAGGCATAACAGAGCTAGAAGCGCCTGAATCAATCATGCAATTATGCAATAAATTTTATCCTATTATAACAGTGATGTAAAAAGGTGGTGGCTTTACCAACTTGGATACTAGTTGAGTTGAAGTTTCACTACTAGCCATTAACACTTTAGGAATTTTCTGATTTAAAGCATCATCCAATAGTGTTAATGTTTGCAAAGCTTCATGCAACATATCTTTTTGACCAGGAAGCGCTAAAGCTTCCCAAACAGAAACAGGAACATGTGTCTTCTTTAAGTGATCAACTATATTGAAATTTTGACCACTAACCTTTTGCTATTGTTTAGGAACAGCCAGCTCCTTTGCTAATTGTAATGGCTGTGAAGATGCATCCTAAGCCTAATTTCGTTGTTGTTTACCCTTCAATACTTGCTGTTGTATTATAGCAGCAGGCTGTTGTACCTTGTCAACTTGTTCATTTGTAGCTTTAGTTTTGGACCTTGTACTTTCTGCTATAGGTTTCCATATTTGATCAAAACCTACTGCTAAGACAGTTTCATCAGTATTAAGATTCATCAAGGTAACATCAAGATTACCTTGTGATTGCATTTGATCATTCTGAGCCTCTCCTTGAACATTAGTCAATTGACCTTTTAAGACATCCTGCCTCCTTGCCTCAAGCACATGAGGACAATCAAGCCAGAAATGACTTGCATTACAAGTGTTACACCATTCCTCCTCTTGTGCATAGTTATTATGAGGAACAACCGCTAGTGCCTTAGAGGTACTAGGAGTTGCATAGTTATACGATTGATTTGTCCTCTGATTGTAGTTCCTTTGCTACCCTTGCACTTGACATGGCTGATTTTGATCAAAGGCCTGATTTGACTATCTATTCTATTGATAATAAACTTGAGGGGATCTATTATACTGACCTTGCTGCCTCTTTAAATTTGTGATTTCATTATCATAAGTCTGCAGAGTCCTCATCATACTTTTGCTTTTGTCCTTCAGCTCCATATTTTTTTCTTTTAGCTCTCTAAAAGGAGCTGTGGCAGCATGTTCTTCTACTGCAACCTGCTTATTAAATGCTAGTAACGATGGCATAGGAGGTACAACTGCTATTGGTGGAACAATAGTTGGTACAATTGGCTGTATTTTTGCACAATAAGGCAATGGAGGCCTTGGGGGTAACTTTCCAGCCTGTATCAAACCATTCTTAGCTCTGACAACAACATCATAAGAAGCAAGTAAAGTGTGCCCACCCATAGACTGTATCATAAGTGCAATATCAGGGTTAAATGCTTTTAAAAAGAAAATAAATGCTTAATCATTAGATGGCCCGATGGATCTTGGAATTCTGTCCCAAGTTCATTGGAAATGAAAGTTGAAATCTGAAATATGCTCATTAATATCTCTTTTAATAGTAGTTAATTGCTCAACCAAAGAGAAATTATCTGATCTATCCTCAAACTTGCTGATTAATATAATACCCAATTCATCCCATGTGCTAATAGAATTAACTGGTAGACTTCTAAACTAGATTAATGCTTTACCCTTAAGTGAAGCTGCTAACAGTTTCAAAGCTACATCATCATGACTAACTTGATGTAATCCACATAAAGTAGCAATGTCTTCAATATGCTCTATTGCCGAGATATGACCCTCACCATTAAAATATGTCAAATCTTTTAGTGCTGTTGGTGGAATATCATGATGAATAACAATTTGTAATGGGCTGCCAGCATCAAAAGCCACAAATGGTAGATTTCTAGCCATTTGTACTGCTGGTACTTGCTACTGAACTACAGGTGTAACGGAAGGCTGAGTATGATGAATTACTTTCCTCTGGTAAGTTTTCAATCCTAGGGTAGCAGTACTACTTGTGGATGCTACAAAAGTAGATTGATCCTTTGTAGCCTTCTTAAAGATAGGTAATTCTGATCTAGAATTGTCAATAGCACTTAAATCTTCAAAAAAATTGAAATCTTTTATAATTACCCCGTGTCCTTCAGAAATGGTAGCTTGATCTTCAAATATAGGATTTTCAAATATTGAAAAACTAGGCCTCCTGAGAAAAGAGGATGATTCTTCTGCAATTTGAGATGCTCTACTTCTTCTAGCTGATCTGCTACCTCTTCTATTAGATGGAAGCTCCCGATAAATGAATCCTTCACTATTTGCTCTTGTAGGTGTTCTTCTCATAAGGATAAACACTTAAATCGGCAACTGAATCTGCAATAAACCTTCAAAACAGAGTCGCCAGGTGCTGGAAAAAATGCCTTCTAAAAGGCTAGAATACTGCTGCTTACACCAAAACAATAATAAAAACTTGTAAATCAAGGAACTGTGGAGTAGTTTGAGTCCCACCGTGCGTGCCAAAAACTGTTTTCACTCAGGATTGCGCCTATAGTTGGATGCATAATCTAGTCATCCTGTTGAAACATGGAAACATTCTCCTAGGTGGTTTAGAGAATGAATCTCCGGATCCTAGGCCGGTTCCTATTGGATTTTGAAATATCACCTAATACTAAATTCTATATTTTTTTTGGAAAAGGGGGTAAGAGAACTTGGAAAAGGAAGAAAAACTAATTAGGAAAGGTGATACACCAAAGATGAATGCAGATCTATCAGAAATTGAAAGACTATACTCATCAAACATACCTTACTAAGTTCTGTAGATGCTTTCACTTTTTAACACCTAGGATGGTTTACAATACCTAATTAGGGTTTGATACCACTAATAACAAGAATTTAACCAACAAATAGATAATTTTCTGCAAAAGGTTAAAACTCTTAAACCAAGAATAGGAATTTGTAGTAATTCACTAATCTGTGCTTAAAAATGGATAAACTCTTAAATGTAGAAAAAAACTTGGAAAGGATAGATGCAATACTCAGAAAATAGATATGAATAGTAATTCCAGCTTTATTATCTCTCAAATCTGCATAACGGTTACAAAATACCAAGAAAATGGGCAAAGGAACAAATGTGTTCACTAATACCTCAAAATCCCAAAATTCTGAACCCCTTACAATCAATAAGAAACTCAAATATATAGCCTCAAAAGCTTATTCTGAAAATGAGAAGTCCCCTTTAAAGTGCCTCTAAAATAGATAGATCCCCTCTAATTTGGGTCTAAACGATGCCTATAATATAGATTTCAAAAAGCCCCTCCAACTTTAGCTCAATCCCTAAAATTAAGGCATAATTGATGCCAAAAACTAAGCCTTTAAAGGCTAATCTCAAAAATGAAGTCCTAATATTGGTAATTTATAATATATCTTTTGAAAGATATTACCAATATATTTACAAAGAGTCTCTAAACAAGTAGCTATCCCTAATTTTAAGGCATGAGAAGTAAACAAATAATCTAGACCTTAAATTTAGGTTTTTTAACAATTGAATACATCTTTATTATATTAAAGAATATATTTAAATGTTTCAAGTTTATATTTTAAAGAAAATCTAAAATACAACTCCACTTATTAACCTAAAACATGCATCAAACCTCTTATTTCAAAACCTCACCATGCATAACTTAACCTCCAAATAACTATCTCATGGTCAACATGACCTTCAAAATATCTACATCTTTTGTATAAGGCATGTGATTACTGTTGTGGCATAATGAAGGCACTCACCATATTCTCTGTGGTTTGTCATTGCATCGCGGACTCCAAAATTTTGCAAACATTTGATAAAGAGTTTTATCTTATCTCATCTGCATTATTCATTAGGTATTTTTGCATCTTCTGGAGAACTTAGGGGTTGAGCCGCTACGAGATTTCTCTTTTGAAGCTTCTTCTTTGCATGTTTATTCTTTTTGAGAATGGTTCTGAGGGCAAATTTGGAGTTTGAGTCTACAGTTCAGTTCTATAAATTGAAATCTGACTGTCTATGGAAGTCATTGATGATTTATCTACTAGATGTCTAAGGAGCTTGTGGGTTTTTTTTTCTTAGCTTCAAACTGCTGCTACTTTGAGGCTCCAATCTGCGGTTGTCGCCATGCTGATACTGTAACTTGTTCTTTCACTTAGAAACATTTCTTTAAAAAAAAAGGCTTTTTAAGAATGGAGTCATATTATATCTAGAACTCAGGATTTATCAAGATCTGAATTTGTCTTCTCATGTCATTAAGATGACGCTGCATGTTTATCTACCAACTCGGGCTCTATCATCACTCGACTAAACTAGCTTTCAACTTGGAGTCTTTTGTGCATGGGATGTAGCTACAAGTTTAAACTTGGCTCTTCTCTGGGTCATTCCCACCACCGCTTTACATTGTATAGATAAGTCATTCTTTCTCTTATATGTATTTCTTTGCTAGAACTTGCTATAGTAGTTGATTTCACTGGTGATCTAAATCTGGGTATCCGTTACATTTTCAAATAAATCTGGGTTTTGTTTATTATGCTTTATTGACTCCACCATGTCTATCATTGTAATACATTTGGTCTTTTATTCTGCTGGTACTTAGCTTTTCCATATTGAAAAGAAGATCACGGCTTACTGTAGGAACTCAGTTTTTAATTTTGAGTTTAAAACCCAAGCTTTAAACTGAAAGATCTTAGACTGTAAAAAAGAAAAATTGAAACCTTTTAAAATCTAGGACCTACTTTTAAAAAACTGACCTCTACTGTCATAAAGAATGGTATCTCTGTTATTGTGTGCTGCTGAATCACACTGCAAAACCCACATTTTGATATGTTTGCTTGATCTCTTCTCTGCTGGCATAAACTCGGTTTTAAATTCCATGCTTTAAATACACTTTTTCAGCTTTAAAAATAACAAAGCATCTGTCTATTTAAATGGTCGAATACTGGTCCTCATATCTGCAACATTCTTTTTAATGTTCTTGGAAGCTAGCATCACCCTATGTAATTGCATTTCACTTGATATTCTGTTATATATCAAATTTATCGATATTGTAAGATTTGTAGCACAAATATTTTTACTTCCAACAATGCAATTTGTTTATGAGGTTTGAGCATGGGCTCATGACACTCATAAACAGATTTTTTCTCTTAATCTAATCCTTTTATGATTGTATTCACTGCAAAAAAACTTAATCTTCAATCTACACATGAAGCAAACAGTGTTAGTATAAAAAATGATTGCCTTTAAATTTTCTCCTTTTGTACCTTGGATGTTACTTCTTTGTTTATATGCTCAAACTGTCAATGTCTCCATGTATAATGTATGGCTTCATTTTTATTTACATACTTGAGCATTCCCTATTATTGTATCTGATAATAGCATGCACATGCTATGGCCTCTTCACTTGATAAGAACATTCCTTTTAATGTACTGTGATTTCATCATACCAGAATAGCACTATTTTTTACTAAATGCCCTGCATAGCATCTTTACATAATCCTACTATTTCATCATGGTGTTTGTGATTGGTAAATAGTTGATCTTGAATCCACCTCCATTCTGCTTTATATTTCCCATTATTGATTTATCTGCTAGATATCTGTAGTCTTTGTCTTGTACCGAGACAATGTTGTCTGTATTTGAATTTGAAACATTTTTGCTGTCTTCTTTATTTGCATTTTGTAACTGCTAAATAGAAGGTTGCATGCACTGAACTTTCAATTTGCTTCCCAAAGTGAGACAATACTATTTTTTCCTAATCCCCTGACTTATTTTATGCAACTTTTTATATCCAAACTGCACTATCATTTTATCCTGTACAATCATACACTCTGCAGTTGATGACTTGCATGGGTTCACACAGATTCAATGCTTGAAATAAAAATATTATATTCAGTTTATATGCAAATTTGTCCCCAAAATCTATGCATTCCAGTTTTTCTTTAGCTTTTCCATATTAGATCTTGGGAATTTTGATTCACCTCACTGTTTGTTTCCTTCTTGAATCATCTTATTTTTTCAATCATAACATTTATATGGTATCCTAGGAATGCTCTGTTATATTGAGAGGGTATGGTGTTACCTCATTCCCTTGAAAATTTACTTCTTTATTTGCTGCCACATCCTTTATTTCAGAACACTTTGCATCATTTTATTTCACATGTATCTTTTAGACCAACGTTGTTATCCTTCTATTTTATCCCATTTTCCCTTCTACACAACATACTTTAGAATTTGTGGACCTCTCACTTGCATAAAATCATCTCTGAGTCCCTATGTTAGATTGATAGATTCAATCAGTGAATCCATGTTTGTATATAAATTTTATGTGGGATAACATTTATGTATGAATGTGGGTTTGCTAATCGGACTTGTTGACCTAACATAGGGATTGCTCTGAGCTCCTTCGTTAATAACCTCTTTCTAATACAGGATAACAACTACATGTAGTAAAAGGTTTCATAAAACTATGTTCCTTTGATACTTAATTTAGTTATTGTAGATGTGTACCTTGTTATTGCATTTGATGTTTGCTTAGTAAATATGCAATTCTAAAAGTGTTGATTGCAGTATACTATTCTTAGGGATTTTTGCATTGTTTAGATCCAATCTTGGATCTAACTACTCTTTCATCTTCGTGATGCAGGATAACAACTATAAGGAGATTTAAGGATGAAGATAAAGAAGAAGATATGAAGATACAGATGCCAAAATATCAACACTCTTAAAGACCTCTCCAATGCAATGCTTAGATCCCTGATTTCTCCAATGCTCTTTTATTACTTTCAGCATTGTATATTTTATCAGTATTTTTTTACTGAAATATGTAACCTCTAAGAGAATACTTGCTAATTGCATTTATTTTAAGTGTTCAATGTAAAGATCAATTTTTTGAATTTGAAAGTTTAAAATCAGATCAACCCTTTGAGAATAACATAAGTGTTATTTATGAATGCAATAACAAGATATTTGTCTCCAATATCTGAACAAGGTTTGAAAGGATGTACCTTTAAGTCCTTTCTTCTTTTTGTAGTTGCTAGATTGCATGTGTACCTTCTCTAATTTTTTCTTTTTTTCAAGCAAATTATATACATAGGACAACAATCTATCAAATCCATAACAATGTAAGATAATAATCAACTTATAATTTGGAGTGCAACTAAAATGATAACAATTTTCAAAGTTTCCATTCTCAATGTTAAAGTCTAATATGAATTTTTCTTTGAATTTGAACCCTCATAACTCATCTTTTCTTTTGCCTTAGTTGATGTTGTTGAGTTAGTTTGAATAGGTTTAGAAGTTGATGTGGCATTTGATGTTGGTTTTGGACTTTCCTCTTTAGCTTCTTCCATGGTAATATTAGGGATGACTCTTTCCCTATTATGAGGAATATACAATTCATGACTTGGCTTTAAAGCATTGCAATATTGGAAAGGGTTTGAATCTCCTCCAATAGTAATCTCTTCCCCCATGTATGAAAATTTTATGCATTGGTGAAATTTTATGTATTTATAGCATTTTCCCAAGGGTAGGGGGTAGAATGAGTTGATCATGATCAAAGCTTGGTTAAGTCAAAATCTTTGAGGTGTTCTCAAATGGAGGGAAAGTTGGTTGGTTGTCTCAAAGAAATTAGGAATTAAATAACTCAATCATTTAATTAATTTAGCCACGGAAGGGTGAATGGGTTGGATTTGATCTTTTTGATTTGAACTATATAATTGAAAAATCAATTGCATAATTTGATTAATCCCTTTAGGCTTGAATTTAATTATTTGATTTCATGATTTGATAAATGTCCATTTGATTTGATCCATTTGTTTTGCATTGAGATAAGATTTTAAGGCATTTGGCTGAGATTTATAGTTTTGAATGCTTGAGATACACTTGATCAATTTTAGGTGTCTACAGTTATAAGTATGAATGATTAATTGATTCTGTACAATTCTCATTTTCCGCATTTTGAGATTTTCTGTGAGAGTAAAAGAGCCATTTTATCTGAGATAGTAATCTGAAGAAGAAGGATGAGTCAAGCTATCATTCCCATTGCCTTGCAAGGGTCTAAGAAGAAGAAGGAGGTTACACTAAAGAAATATGTGGAAGAATTTGCTGAGTTGCTTCCCAGAACTTTGAATACAAACATTGCGAATTGGGATGAATGGAAGGATAGATGGTGCCAATGCAGAAACCTGATCACCCCAAATTACTCTGGTAATACCTTATTCCATTATTTTTAGAATAATAGGATTAAAGCAGTCCCCATTTGCGATCCCTGGGATTTAAATATGGAAAAATTGACTGTGCCTGATGTATATGTTGACATAGGCCTTATTAGGGAACTAGCTAGAAACTATTTCTCTGTAGCTAGGGTAATCAGGAAGAAGAATATGATGACATTAATTTTTAGATTAGTACACTTAGTGAAAAACATTGACAGAGATCATTAACATACTACAGAGATCACCGGTGGACTACAAGCATTACCGGTGGACTATAGGTATTACTGGAAAACAACGAGCATACCTGACAGAACACAAAGGTCACAAGAAAAATGCTAAGTATGGAATTGACAAGCATCACCAACAACCACAAGCATTACCGACGACATAGTTTTGAGAACAAAACTAATGAAATAGAAAAGGCATAACCAATGATCAGTTCAAGAAAGGAACACCGACGACCAAGAAAACCGACCGTCAGAACCGACAGTCAGTTAAAGAACCCGCAAAAAGTGGATCTAATTTTTAAACGTCAGATACAACAATGTAATTCTATTTATAGAGTTTTAATTTGTTTTAAATCATAACTTGAGGGTCAAGCAAGCTTTATGTAAATGTTTTAAAGCATCATAATGGATCTAAAGCATATCTAACTAAAGATCAAGGTCAAGTTGTAAAGCTTGGATCTAGAGTTAACTTGCAAAGTGTGAATCAAGAATTGAGCCAATAACTAGTATAAATAGATGTTCAACTCAATTGTGAGTTATGAATTCATTGTTGTTGATAGCCACGAAGAGCATCTAAGGAGCAGAAGGTAGAATTCATGCAAAGTTCAAAAATAGATCATATCAGTTGTCAAGAACACACAGAGGCTACCGACGAGCAGATAAAGGTATTATTCAATCATGGAAGGATGATTACTTATATGTATGAAGCTTAATAGGATCTGTTATCAGCAATTAAATATTTCATACATCATCAGATCAAAGACTTATGTAGTTGCATTCTAACAAGTGCATCACATCTAAAATCCTTTTGTAGAAGGTGGACTTAATAGTTCTTTACAAATCTCTTAACAGAGTGCACACTTAACTGTGTTTCTAAATCTTCAAACAAAGTAGATCTTAACAGGTCTCCACTGTAATACTCCTAACAGGGTAGGTCATCAGAAGTGACCAATTGTAAGCCTTAACCGACCCCTTATTATTTGCAGATAGTGAAGTCTTGTGGGTAACAATCCCTACCACAATTTTTACTTCCTAACAGGAGTTTTCTGTGATATCATATCTTGTGTTATGTGTTATCTATTTTCATGAATTTTTTTGTTATGTTTACATACTAAAAGAACTTGTGATATGATTGCATATGCATAAAGAAAGATGAACAGTTAGATAAGATAATTTACAAACTAATGATTAAGGGTTAATGGGCTAACCAAGAAAAGTTTTAGAGGTACTGATTCACCCCTCCCCTCTTAGTATATCATTCCAATATAATTCCAACATATGGTATCAGAGCTAAGTCTCTCTCTTGAAAAGCTTAAAGACTTGAGAGAAAATATTAGAGCAATGGACAAGTTCAGACTGGACATGACTATTGAGAATGAGCAGTTACAGATGCAAATCAACTATGAGTAGTACAAGGAGGCTAGAATAAAACTAAGAAAATTTCTTGATGAAAGAAAGATTATGGCAACCAGGTTGAATGAGAAAAATTACAAAGAATTGGATATAATAGATTACTTTGAAACAACATAATCATCAATGAGCAAAGCTTCAGATGCATCAGATGAAGAAATTAAAAGTCTACAAGAGATCAATCTACATCTGACAGACCAAATCAAGATGCTACAAATTGGTCAAGAGACTCAAATGGTGAAAATGATTGATGTCATGAATGGTGAAAGAAAATCTGAAAATGAAAGAACACTAGCCATTGATGATAGGAGGAAAATTATAGAGAAGCTACAAGAAAAAGAATCAGAGATTCAAAGACTCACTGAGCATCACCATGAGGTTACAAACCATATAATTCTTATGAGTCAAGAAGTAAACAGATTAAATACAGAACTCATTGAAAGAATACAGATCATAGGTGAGCTAAGAGAAGAGAATGAGAAATTGAAGCATGAAATCAAAGTCCAAAATCAACATAATGAATTGATAAAAAAGGCTGAGGATAACAACAAAAGGATGGATGATTTTCTTGATGAAAAAATAAGAGTCAACAACTACACACGATTAGGGTACAATGAGAATGGTGAATATTCTAATCAACCAGATTAGAGGAATGCTTTTACAACCCCAAGATCCAAGAAGCTGTCATGCAATCACTGTGGAAAACCATGCCATACCTCAAACATCTACAGAAGCAAAATGAAAATTATTTCTCAAGCACAATCTACTTTTACTGGTAATTGTTATAAATGTCAAAAGAAAGGACACAAGGCACATGAGTGCAGATCCAAAGTGACAAATCCAAAGAGAAAAACCTATATGGACAAGTATTGTCCTAAATGCAAGATGAATGGGCATACACATAAGGAATGCTGGAAAAAGAACAACAAGGCATGGACACCAAAAGAAAATGATAAAAGCTACAAACCAACAAGAGTAGGTAACTCATATGTTTGGGACTATAACACATGGGTAAACTGTACAACATGTGGAAGGTATGGTCATATTGCTACCAACTGTATGAGAAAATGGACCAGGAGGTTGTTGGTACTCCTAAATTTGGAACAAATTTGGAGTGATCATGTTTGATTTTCAGACAAGCAAAAAGTGAGTACCCTTGAAAATTCTGTGTAAGAAGGCTCAGTTGGTGTGATTGAAAAAGGTGCCCGGATGATTTTTATAAGATACAAATTTGGAAGAGGCTTTAATGCCTTTCATTTAATGTATGCAGTAGGTCCCAGCTCCTGAGTTTTAGTTCTGAAGTGTTTATGGAGTAGTCATTTTGAGGGGGTCACCTAATTCTGCATCTTTGCTAATTGTCAATTTGCTGTCTGGAGCCTACTTTGCTTCTGAGTATCTTACACCCTGTTGAGTTTCATGGTTCGCCACTTTGGGAATGTTTAGCATGCATATCAGAGAGCTTATGTTTTAAACCTCAGGTCATTCTGAATCCGTTTGATAAGTTTTCATACTTCCCAAAGTTGGTTGTTCGTGAACTATCTACATTTTTGTCTTGCCTAGAAATCTGAATAGCCCAGTTTGACATGTTATAACTTTTGACCAGTTTATCCAATTGAGAAAATTACTTTTGCATTGCGTTCCAGTGGTCACACACTCTATATGTTTCAGTCTGCAGATCTTTATGAAATCAAATGACAAAGTTTTCAAGAACCATTCTGACAATGATTAAATCTGATTTTCTGTGTTTTTAAAATTACTAAGTGACCTACTTTGAGCTTTTAAAAGTCTATACCCAGGTGAAAATTTTGGATAATTGGCTTATCCCTCGTATTGCAAAAATAGGAGTGTACTTAACTGAAGATTTATAGAGTCCTACCAATCCATTTTTCCACATTGCCAGAGCCTTTCCGTGTCAAATTTATTGAGTTTCACTGAATTGCAGAATTCAGAAATAAATGGCATACTTTTTGCTTTCCATATTTGCACTTGATTCAAGGTCAGATATAATTGAAGGTTGACCTGCATCATAGACCCAGGAATGAACTCCTTTGAAGATTCCCAAGCCTTGACCAATCCGGTTGATCGCTTTTCTTTGCCGATTCTGAACCCGATTTTTGCATATCTATTAGGTTTTGGTTTAGAAAGTGATAAAGTGCTATCTTTGTAGATTAGTATCAGTTCAGAAGTTTGTTTTCAAAACAAGACAACTAAGGGGTCATGTTCCACATATGAAATTCAGTCAAGTTCCAGAGGTTGAGTTTCTGGAAGATCTTTTTGATGACCCTTTGATTTCATTCTTCAGAGGCAGTTTCTTCAGTTTGCAGTGCGGAAAGGAGTTAAGTTTACCAAATGCCCTACTTTTCCAGTGAATAACTTTTGGCTGGTTGATTCTTTTGTCGAATTTCTTTTTGCATTGTCTTGCAAATCTGACACACTACCTCCAGTCCGGATTTGATCCCCCCATTAATCCATTTGTTAGCCTTTTAAAATCAATTACGGTGATTAAAATCATATTTTGACAATATGTTTGCAGTGCGGAAAAGAAATGGTCATTTTTGAGAAATGATAACTTTATGTCTGAAGGATGTTTTCAGGAACAAATCAAGGCATCATGTTCATTGCATATCAATGTACTATCTGACTTCATGGCAAAGTTCCCGAATGTATTTTAGTCATTTTGCAATGGTCGACAAGAAGGGGATTTATGGCGATTCCGCAGTTGTACCTATGTAGTCTTCTGGGAAGCTAAGTTTGCATTGTAATAACTAGTGCCTGAAGATGAGTTTAGTGAAGTCCTTCTGGATATGTTTTCAATGGACAACAATGAATTATTTAGCGAAGTGACGAGGTTAGACTACTTGTTTCCGTGAATTTTTTAAGGCCAGTTGTAGGAGCCAATCGC
This sequence comes from Thuja plicata, assembly GCA_018584345.1. Classification (NCBI taxonomy): domain Eukaryota; kingdom Viridiplantae; phylum Streptophyta; class Pinopsida; order Cupressales; family Cupressaceae; genus Thuja; species Thuja plicata. Next base: position 4,127,901 of record MU227345.1, read on the forward strand.
CTTTTAAAGGTTCAAATTTGAAAAGTGATACCAATACCACCATGTGGGATGGTCCTCCTTACAAAATCAATGTTGCTGGAACTCAGAGACCCTTGGGCAATAAAACCATAGCAGC
>MU227345.1:4150373-4183583 GCA_018584345.1 Thuja plicata
AAACTTTAGGCATATAATAATTAATTCTTTTATTAATTATTATTATGCAACCTAGATTTCCCCTTTAGGGTTTCCCTTTTAGGGTTTTGGTATCCTTTTATAAGGATTCCCTCTTTGTAAATTATTCAATTCAATGGTTATTAATTAATTGAGGATGCTATTGCATTAAGAGTTTTTTGTCCATTGTTTGCACAAGATGTTTCCTCTTCTATCAATCTGTGACTTTTGGCATCCATAGCTTTTTTTCTTCTCTCTTTCTATGACAGGTTTGCATGTAGGTGATTCTTGGGAGCTGTGGGTTGATAGTTTTCATCAACTCCAATAAGAATCACTGGTGCATTGTGCATAGATATTTATTTGAAGATAATTTAGGCTGACTATGTCAAGAGAGAGCATTTGATTAAGAAGTATGAAATGCCAAAATTCATGCCTAGAGTAGATAGGCACCTGGTAAAAATCCTAGACAATCTCAAACCACCTTTTGACCTATCCCTATTTCATCACTACATAAAGTGCATGGTGTATGGTTTGAGCAGAGTTTTAGGTTTTGATGGAGATTCTATAGTGCCTCAAGATATACTCATGATGGCCATGAACATTCATCACCCGGAGGTTAATACTGATTATGACTATGTGGGATACATAGTTGATGCTATTCATAATGCATTGGTGGAGATATAGTCAGATGCCCCAGTGCCTACCTTCAAGCATTACTCTCATTTGATGTATATGATTTTATACTATAACAGGGCATCTATGGATAAAGAACTTTAATTGTTTGTCTCATAATATGGTGTTGATGCACCAATCCAAAGATGGAATCAGGTATGGGATAGTTCATCCATCAACTCATCATTTGTATGCTTTTGCAATTGGATTGTGGATCCAATTGCAAATTTATTGGGAACAGATATGCATAGGCTTCCATTTGAAATCAGAAAGGTTTTGAGACCTTGGGATTATGTTCCAAACTGACCTATATCTCACAACTGGGCTGATTTTTTCTTTTTTGACTACATCACTATCATCAGAGTATATGGTTGTACAAAACCACCTCATATCCTCCCTAGGTTTGTCCCCCTGAGGGTTGCATTTTTAGAATTTATCAGGAAAATCACTTGGGTTGATAAGGAATTTTTAGAGGGACATAAGAAGGGAACTTTTATCCCTAGATTATGGGTGGGTTTTGATTTCTCCACTGGCAAAAGGGTTTTTGATTTGATAAATGAATTCTTGAAGCAATAAAAAATGTCTACAGCAGTTCCTAGGTTTTGTGATCCAAACTAGTTTGTACAAACAGCTTTGAAAAGAATGACCCCTTGGCAAAAGATTAGAGATCATGAGCCACTGGATGATGAAGATGTTGTAAGGAATAAGTTGATGAAACAAGAAGTCTAGGAAAGGAGAAGGAAATGGAATGACCTCCTTAGGGTAGAATCTAAATGGAAAGAGTTAGATAATTCATTCTCTGGTTTTTTCCCTGATCCCCTATATTTCCAGAGGATAGAGGAAATGCTCAAGTCTAATGATACTCTAATGGCATAGGTACCACAATTCAGTGCTGAAGATGCACAATCTCAAGGGTCCCCAATTCCTATTGCATTACACGACCAAGAACATCAGGAACAACAGGAAGAGGAACACCAGAAAGAAGAGCATCAGGAAGAAGAAGATGTCATTTAGGAAGCTGCCTCGGCTAGAGAGCCACCAAGGAAGAAATAAAAGAAAGAGAACAAGATGGTGCAGGATAGGAAAAGCATGGCCAAAGCCATGATTACAGAGCATGGTAAATATTTTGGGAAAATTGAAAAGACAATTGCAGAAAGAGCCTCAAGATGAGGGACAAGGAGATAATCAAATGGTGTTATTTGAAAAGGATGACGAGAGGGTCATGATGGCTAATGAATTCATGAAAGATGATGAATTCATAAAGTCTGAAGAGTTCAATACTTTCTTAATTAAGATAAAAAAAAGACTTGAGACAATGATTGACTCAAGATGAAGAAAATGCATATAAAAATGAAGAAATTGTAAGAACACTCCAAGATTATGATCCAAAGAGTGAACTAATCATTGTGGAACAAGCCAATCTATTAGTACAAAATAGTGGAGTAATGTTGATGCCTGGTTGGGATTTATAATCCAAATTCATCATTGATTATATTAGGAGGCAAGGGGATCCCTTGTTGAAAATAGAGTTTGAGATGGATGAAGTGTTGAAAGGATTAAGGTTTGATCCTAAATCCAAGACTTTAGCTATATGGTCATTGGCCCCTGCCACACAAAAGCCCTTGGTCATGACTATCAAAGAGGAAAAAAGGGTAGATAGAATGATATGGAATTTGCATAATACTTCAGATACTAAGATAGTGTAATTAATGACACAAGTATCATTTATGAACCTGGCAAAGGTTGATGACCTATCAAAAAGGTATGAAATTACTTTTGGCCAAATGATGGCCCTAGCAAAAAAGCATGAAGAGGTCGTGGTTCAAAACCAAACATTAGAAGAGGAGATTGATAAATTGAAAGAGGAATTAATAGAGAGTAAAAGAGAAAAGACTCCAATCCCTGAGGAAATGGAAAAAGTTGGGACAAACGTTGCTATTGGAGCAAAGGTTGATTCAGCATTGGCAAAAGGCCAATCCAAAGGACTATCACAGGAGAAAAATATAGATGTTATGTCTATTATAATGCCTATATTGCATCATAGGATTGATGTTTTAAAATAGAAAATTGACATAGTATATACATTATATGGGTCATTACAAGAAGCTTCAAAGACAGCTGTAGAAGCCATGATTTTCTTGGAACCCACTTTAAAAGTTTGGTCAGGGAGGGAAAGGATCATGGACAAGTTGAAAACTGCTATGTTATATAGTGATGACTTCCCAGATAAGATATCAGATACCATGGAAATGATTAGTGAGTTGAATGATACATTTTCCTTTTTAATGGCAAATTTGATTTGATAGATAACAAGCTGCAGCTATTTGGTGATCAATGCCCCTCCCTGATCCCAAAAATTTATGATGAAGCCGGTGTTTTAAAAGCACAATTAGATTGGGTAGCTGGCTTTAATGGCATACTCAAAAGTAAATATTTGAAGCAATTCCTAGAAAAGGATACAAATTCTAAGTATTTCATTGAGTTAATTGATAACCTCTTCAAGATTGAGAGAGATATGGCCAAGTTTGTTTCTGAGGCTAGAATCATCATTGATGCCAGATGGATAGAAGCTGTTGTGAAATTGGAGAAGGAAAAGACCTTTGATTGTCCCACTGTCAAATAGGTGAATAGGTGGGAGGCAAAGCTAAAAGGATGAGGAGGATACTATCAACAACAACAACAAACCTTGTTCAGACTTTGCCAATAGTTTCCACCCGTGTTCTGTTACAAATTGTTGTTTCATGTTAGTTGCAAAGTTGTTAGAAAAGATTTTGCAAATCTTTCCTAGTAAGTCTGTAGCTTGTTGTATCCTTAGTTATAAAAGGATTCCAAGGCTACTAGGAAATGGGATAGCCATTTCATTTTGAGAATGCAAGTGTAATTTGTATAAACTCTAGTTCAAGAGAAATCAAATAGGGTTTTTGAAAATTACTGTTGAATGTACCAAGCAATTTTGATTATGAATAAAATGAAATCCATTCATAGTTTTTGAAGCATATAATGAGTATTGTGTCTTCATTGTGGTGTTCTAAATTTTATTTAAATTGAATATTCAAGGAATGTCCAATTTATATGTCTGGCAGGCGAATTATGAAATATTTTTAGGGTTCTTTCAAGGAAAGACTAAAATTGCCTTAGGAATATTTCAATAAGATTCAGGGTATACAATGAATTTGATGAATTAATTTGTCATATGTGTTAACATAGGTATATAAGGTATATCTATGTTTATGTCAGACGCTATAGTTGTTTCAAGTTCATGTTCATGATCATGTTGGTTGAAATTGTTCATAAGTGACTCCATGCCCTAGGATTAAGCACTGGTCTGTTTCCATTCAAAATAGGTGACTATCACTATTAGTGTTGATCTTTACCTTTATGTGTTGATCTGTTTTAGTGAATATTACAGTGATCAAATCTTGTAATTCCATTAATATTTTGTTGGGATAATTTAGTGATTTGATTATTTTGAGTTAGAAGGGTAATCACACCTGAGTTAATGGAGCTCAAAGTGTAGGAGGTTTAAAAAACCTTGTTTCTATTATTTATGTATCTTGCATGGTCAGTGTATAGGATAAATAGAGCAGGCTCTCTGAGAGTATTTTCATATTAGCAAGAAAAGGAAGTAACAGAAAATGGTGACTCTACTGGGGAACTTTTATCAAGGAATACGTGAAAGGTTAGTTTGACGATGATATTCCATAATATAGATTCCTTGAAGTCCATTTTTTGAAATCACAAGTTGTGTATTGCATTTTATTGAATTATATCCTCAAATATCATTGTTAAAGTGAATTTTATTCCCAAAATTTTTGGGTGGCGACTCTGAGTTATTGGTTATAGTGCTTCTAAGGGAAACACTAGTAGATCAGGTGTGTGAAATTCCATTTTGGAAAAAATGAGGAATATAAAAGAAAACACAAAGAATCACTCTCAAGCAACATCAAAGAGTGATGTTTCCAAAAATTCTAGAAGAAACCATTCTAGGAAAGGGGAACCCTCAAATAATACTTCCTAGAAGCCTAGGTCAGTAGGCCCCAGCTAGTCATTAGGTACTATTCTTGAGAGAGAAATTAATAAACCTTTAAACCCTAAGTCTGACACAACTGGTTATTTTGAGGATATTTTAACCCTAGGAAAAAAAATGTATATCAAGAAAAGGGGGGAAAATCCTCTTATTTCAAGGGTATCCCTTATGAATGGGTTGAAGATCAAAAGGGAGAAAATCAAATGAATATATATGATTCTTCTAGTTCTGATATTGAGGGAGTCCTTAGAGATAATGGCCTCTTGAAGAGGGAATTAGGTGAACTGTTACTCATCAAGCAGAAGAATGATGAGGCTAGAGAAGAAAAAGTTATAAATGCTATCACTGAGAGGGAAAATTTGAAGAAGCGGGTTGCTCAATTAAAATTGGCAGCTCAGGGTGCAAATGAAGGATTTCATGGTTTGAATAAAGAACTTTTTGGAGATGTAGATACCTTGAGAAAAGAATTCTAGGAAAGAGAACACTTGCTTAAGAAGGGTGAACCTAGGGATACAGGCCCTGTAGTGAGGCAAGTCATTGATTATGAAAGTAAAAAATCTCCTAAGCCTTAGATAGTTAAACAAAATGTGTGAACAACTAATACTCAGCAAACAAAGGTTGATAAAGGAAAACAAAAGATCACTGGCATTAAATTTTCTCAACCTAAAGTTGAAGAGGGTATATCTTAGGACATATTCTCACTTGATTTGGAATTAGAAAGGGCGAGAAAGGCCAAAGATGATATTGAAAAATAGTTGGAAAGTGCTGAACTAGAAGCTGCTGCTGCAGAGATGAAGAAAAGGATTGCCTTCTTGAGTTCCATGACTAATCCCAATATAAAAAATAATGCTTCTAGTCAGGCCATACCTATATTTAAATCTAATATTTAGACCAATAATGCCAATACAAATACTGAAACATATAGTGCAGCTCAAGGGGCCGCATCATAGTCAGGAGCAAGTGGATTTAATAGAAATATTGGCCTCCACAATGTGGGCATTGGTTAGAACATTAACAATACTACTCAGAATGTTGGCCAGAATATGGGCTCTAATTTTCAAAGAAGACCTATTCATCTAGAAAGATATAGACAATTGTTCTTTGATGGAATCCCTGGCCAACCAAACCTTATTCCTAATGAGGTTAGAGATAAGATTCCCAAGTTTAGTGGGAATAATTCCATAACCGGTGAATAATATTTAAAAGTATTCTCAGATACAATGAATGATTATGAGATTAGAGATGAGGATGTTGTAATGAAATTATTTGTGAAATCCTTAACTGAGGATGCAAGAGACTGGTACCGGGGTTTTCTTGATCATAGTATCTATTCTTGGGATGAATTTGTTATAAGTTTCAAAGAGAAATATGGTGACAAGATAAATTCTGGTTTTATGTTGAATGAATTCAACAGCTTGAAAAAATTTACTAATGAAGGCATTGCTGAATTTAATGTAAGGTTTCAAAAGGTTATGTATAAGTTGTTTCAAGTATTGAGACTGGATGAAAATGTATGTGTCACTACTTACTGTAATGCTTTGGATGGAAAAATAGCTTATTTGCTTAGGGATAAAGATCCTCAAACCATGAGAGAAGCATATAAGTTGGCTATAAACATAGAAAGCAATAGAAGGGCTTTTGGCAAGCTTGGTAAACAGGATGAAAATAGGCTCTAGAAAGAGTAAAAAACACAGCCTAATAAAAACCCCAAGGAAGAAGATAAGATGGATGCATTGGTAACTGTGGTAAAAGATCTCACTGTGAAGGTAGACAAGAATGAAAAGGGATTTCAGAATAATAGGCCATAGTACCAAAGACAGGATAAACCTTATAGAATTCAAGCTTTCCCTTATAAAACTCAGTGGAAGGATGGGAAACTTGTGTCAGAAGAGCATAATGATCCCAAGAACAAAGAGATCCCTGATCCATTAAAAAAAAATAGTGCCCATAATGTGGAAAATACTCCTTGGTGCATGGCCTGTAATATGCCTCATTCCCCATATCAATGTGTAGTAGCTCAGGGCTTGGTGGATCAACATGAAAATGTTGGAACACAAGAAAGTTAGGGTGAGAAGAAACCTGCTATAAATATGTGTGCACTTACTATTGAATATGACAATGGTAGTTCAGAAGAAGAATTAGAAGAAGATATTCCAATGACAATAAACAATACAAGTACTAAGTTAGAGCATTTTAAACTTGGGATGCCTAATGAGGAAGAGATAAGAATTTTAACTATTGCTACTATGACACAAGAAAGAAGTTCATACCAGCTCAGAAATAGAAAATTTGATCAAAGTGGGAAACAAATTGATTCACCTATCATTACAAAAGTCATAAATGAAGAAGTTACAAAAGATGAAGTGAAAGATACCTTGGTTAAAGAGAACAAAGTTACTCCTACTCATGACAAAAAAAAAAGATAGTTAAAAGAAAGTAAAGGTAAAACATCTTCTGATAGTGACATGAGTTTCCCAACTTTTAATATGAAGCAAGCCTTATCTTAGATGAAAGTCTCTGTTCCTTTACTTGAGATGTTTAAAATTAAAGAACACCAAGAAGCAGCCTTTTCATTATTTTCTGATTTGCCTGGTATACATGACAATACTTCTTTGAATGATGAACTGAAAGGTGAGCATGAAGAAAATGATAGAATCCCAACCTATTTGGGTAATATAGTTATTCAAGAGCTAGATCAGATTGATCCTTTTTATGTTACATTTCTCATAAATAATATGTTGCTAAAAAAATGTATGATGGATTCAAGAGCTGCTGCTAATGTGATGATCTACACTGTTATGAAACAATTGGGTTTAAAGGTGGATACTGCTTGTGGTAAATGTTATGCCATGGACAATAGGGAAGTACCTGTAATAGGAACTTTACAAGGGTTAGAGATAAAAATTGTTTCTTACCCTGAGGTCATTCTTAAAATAGATGTTGTGGTTGTAGATTCACCACCCCATTATGGCATGCTCTTATCAAGACGATGTGCTGCAAACATTGGAGGACATGTACAATTGGATTTGTCTTTTGCTACCATTTTTGTTAATGGAAAAGAAGAAAAATTATTAAGGGAGCCTAGATCTCCTGTTTATGTTGAGAAGGTTCAGCCAAGTATGTTGAATTGCTTTTTGGATGTAGATATAAATAATTTCAATGTGGAAAAGATTCAGCCACAGTTAAAAAATATAGATCCCATCATAGAAGAATTGGAATTTAAGCAGCAAGGGTTGTGGCAGATGTATTTTGATGGAGCATGCTCTAGAGAGGGATCAGGGGTTGGTGTTTTGTTTGTATCTCCATTAGGTATTACCTTCAAATACTCATTTCAATGTACAAATAATACAACTAAGTATGAGGCATTATTGTTGGGATTAGAAATAGCAATTAAGCATGACATTAAGTTATTGAGAATTTTTGGTGATTCAGAGCTAGCTATTTCCCAAATTAGATCAAGATATGCTACTAAAAATGATAGGCTGAAACAATATAAGCATGTTGTATGGGATAGCATTGAGTTTTTTGATGTATTTTCCATTGAATGGATAGAGAGATCTAAGAATATCATGGTAGATTTTTTGGCTAATGTAGCTTTGAAAAATGATGATCTAACACTAGCAGTGATATCTATTGTGGAAACTAAAACTAGGCCTGCAATCCATGATAATGTATATAATTGCCAAGTTTTTGAGAGTGATGAGGATATCCTCAATTTCATTCAATGTGTGGATAATTATGATGGTCAAGTCATTGACTGTAATAATTTGATAGAGATTATTGATGGGAAGGAAACTATTTTTGGCAATGAAATTTTACAGTTGCAGATAAATGAAATCCCTGAGGGATTGATTCAATTAGATGGATTGTTTACTGATAATGATAGTCATATGTGCCACAAATCTACTGCCAAGTTGGATGAATTTTAGGAGGTAAACTTGGGGTCAGAATGTAGTCCTAGGATTGTGTATATTGGAAAGAAATTGGCTCCTCATGTGAGGACTAATTTGATTATCCTGCTGAAAAGATTCAAGCATGTCTTTTCTTGGTCTTATGAAGACCTTAAGGCTTATAGGGAAGATTTATTTCAACATGAAATTCCATTAAAAGATGATATTAAGCCTTTTAGACAAAAACAAAGGCCAATCAACCCTTTGTTGGCCCCCAAAATGCAGCAAGAATTGACAAAACTCAGAGAGGCTGGGATCATAAAACCAATCAGGCATTCTTCTTGGGTGTCTAATCTGGTCCTTGTCAGAAAGAAAAATGGAGATATTAGGCTATGTGTTGATTTTAGGAATCTTAATGTAGCCTCATTGAAAGGTAATTATTCCTTGCTAAACATGGAGGCCATGCTGCAAAGAGTAACTAGTTGTGATCTTCTATCTATGATGGATGGTTTTTCTGGTTATAACCAGGTGCTGGTTCAAGATTATAAACAATTCAAGACAAATTTTACTACCCCATGGGGTATGTATGTTTATGTAAGAATTCCATTTGGCCTGATGAATGCAGGGGCTACTTTCCAGAGAGCCATGGATGTGGCTTTGAAGGAATTTATAAATATAATTATGGTAGTATATCAAGATGACTTAACTGCATATTCCCAAAAGGCTGATGATCATTGTAAGCATTTAGAAAAGACTTTTACCAAAGCCTTGGAATATGGGATTTCTTTAAATCTAAAAAAGTGTCACTTTGCTGTGACTGAAGGTAAATTATTGGGACACATAGTGTCCAAAGAAGGTGTCAGGATTGATCCTGAAAGAGTGGAAGCCATTAACAAGGTGTTGCCACCAAAAAATATTAAAGGAGTTCAATATTTCCTTGGAAAAGTAAATTTTGTGAGGAGATTTATTGCAAATTTTGCTGAAATAGTAAAACCCATTGTTAAATTGTTGAAGAAAAATGCAAAGTTTGAATGGGATAAGGATGCTCAGTCAGCCTTTAATGAGATAAAAATGGTAATTCAAAAGGCTCCTATATTAAGATCTCTAGATTATGAGAATCCTTTCTCCATGTTTTCTTTTGCTTCATTTCATACAATTGCTGCAGTACTTTTGCAGAAAGATGATGAAGGTTTTGAACACCCCATTGCATTTTTTAGTAAGTCTCTGCAAGCAGCAGAACTTAAATATGAGATAATGGAGAAACAAGCATATGCGTTGGTCAAGGAAGTCAAGGTTTTTAGACCTTATCTTGTTTGTACAAAAATAATTGCTTATGTGCCACATGCCACAGTGAAAGACATATTATCTCAATCTGAAGTTACTGGGAAGAGGTGTAGATGGATTAGTAGGATACAAGAGTTCAATTTGGAAATTCAGGTTACCAAATTGGTAAGGGGTTTTGGTTTGGCCAAGTTAATGACTGACAAACATGGAGTTAGCCCAAATGAATGATGTACAAACAATAAACATGAACTTTACTAGCATAGAATTGCAGTTCTGGTATACTGATATTGTGTTTTTTCTAAAAAATGCTAAATGTCCAAAACATATGTCAGATAATCAGAAAAGGACTCTGAAATTGCAGGCCCAGAGGTATGTTCTGGTACAAGGCGATTTATTTTGGAAGAATAGAGATGGAATTTTAATATTATGTCCTGATAAATCATAGCCTAAAAGGGTCTTGAGTGTAATGCATAGTGGTGTGTGTGGTGGGAATTATTCTACCAAAACCATAGCTCACAAAATAATTAGAGCTGGATTTTATTGGCCATGTCTTTTTAGGGACACTCAAGTGTTTCTACAGAAGTGTGAACCATGCCAAAGGTTTTCTGCTAAAATGAAATTTTTCAGGAGCCTTACTTTTAAATCCTATGACTGTTGAAGCACCTTTTACCCAATGGGGTTTGGACTTTATTGGTGAATTTATAGAAAAATCTAGTGGAGGTCACAGTTGGATTCTTGTGGCTACAAACTACTTCACAAAATAGATAGAGGCAACTCCCACAAAGAGGGCAACCAACAAGGTAGTAATGGAATTTTAAATGGATAACATTCTGACAAGATCTGGTGTGCCCACTAAGCTAATTATGGATAATTCCATGTGCTTTAGATCTGAATAATTTGGGAATTCTGTGAAGACTATGACATTATTTTATCTTACTCTTCACTATATCACCCTTAAGCAATGGACATGCTAAGTCCAATAATAAGAGTCTCATGAAAATAATTAAGAGGATTTTGGTTAAAAATAAGAAGTCTTGGCATTCAAAATTGAAGTTGGCCCTTTGGGCTGACAGGGTGACAATAAAAAGAGCAATAGGGGTTTCCCCTTTTGAAATGGTTTATGGAAATTAGGCAAGGTTGCCTTTGAACAACCTATTACCAGTGTACAAATTTTTGCAGGAAGAAGATTTGGAAGATCAAGAACCCATGATGGAAAGAATGGATCAATTGGTAGAACTAGAAGAGATAAGAACAGAAGCTCACAAAAGAAACCTGAAGCTCCAACAACAATCCAAGTACTTTTTTGATAAAAGAGAAACTGAAAGAAAATTTTAGATAAATGATATGGTGCTCCAATGGAATGCTAGAAAAGAAGAAAAGGGAAAACATGGTAAATTTGAGTCATTATGGATGGGCCCATTTGTAATCTAGGAATTTCATGGTCAAGATTCTTATTTCTTGGAAGACCCTAATGGTGAGATATAGGATTTGCCAATGCATGGACAATTCCTGAAATATTATTTCTCATAAAATTACTTTGTACATGCACAGTAGATTAGTTTTTACTATTTTTTGTGTGGTTTTTGTGTGTGCATGTACAATTTTGTTTTGGATTGTGGTCTGTTTCCCAGAGATTTGGCTTCTAATGTCAATTTTGCAATTAACTTTCCCCAGTCAGAGCCATTGTTAGCACTATACCAAGAAAATTTTCAATTTCCTAGCATTGTGTATTTTCTTGCATATTCTATTTCAAATCCCATGTCTTACTATGCTTAAAAAGTCAAATAGTGGTCAAAATTCATCAAAGATGCTCTGTTTTTTAGTGTTTGTCACTCAGTTGTGCTGGTCTTTTAACATGTTTTCAAGCTGTGCGAGTGAGTGGTGATTCATTTTAGTATAAATCATGCAGTCATGGTAAAATTATGTCAAGTCATGTTAGCGGTGTGAGTGAGCAGTTTGGTTGCTAAAGAATGTAAATCGCACAGTCGCGATGTATTTTTGAAGTTGGGTCGCAGGCTTGCGGCTGAGCGAGTTGCAAGTTGTTCTGTTTATCACTTACTCACGAGGGATTAACTCTTTTAAAAGAAGGTCTAGAAAGTCTATGATGACTTAAAGTCTTGTGTGTCGCATAGTCACTATGATATTATGTTGTTAACTTTATGCTCTACAACTGAGCAAATATTGTTAAAAGGGGTTCAATCACACACCCACATTAGATTTTCATATATGTCTTTTAAGTCAGCGACTGTGCAAGGAAGTTAGATTGTAGATGTCACTCACTCGTTCAAGTCCTAATTAATATGTATTTTGCAGTGCGAGTAAGTGATCCATTGTGCGAAAGTTGTCAATTGAAAGCTTGTCGCTCAGTCGCCAAGGTATTTTTCAATGTTTTAAAAGGTGTGCGAGTAGGTGATTATGAGATCATTTATGTTCTCGCTCACCCGCTAGTGATTTTAATTTTAAAGAAATGAGCTTGGGAGTATACGACAAGGAAAAGAAAAGGCTATCACTCACTCTCCCATAAATAAAGATGAAAGGAAAATGCTTAGTGGGTATGCGATTGAAGAAAGCATGTTGGTAACCGCCCACTTGTAGTTGATAAGATAGTTAAGTTTTCAAGTTTGTGAGTGTGTGATGAAAGAAAAAGTGGGCTATCACTCACTTTCTCAGGTATAAATTCTAGTGAAAGAATGCTCGCAAGTGCGTGACTGATAGAGAAATGGAAAATTACCGCTCAGTCACTCGTGAAAAAAAATAATTAACAAAGATCAACGAGTGAGCGATTAAATACATGATGAAGGCACTCACTCAGTCGTGAAGGATTCATTTATAAGGGAATCTTAGCAGCAAGTATGCGATAAAAGAAAATGAAGTGGTCATTTCTCACTCGCTAATGCTTATGAGCTGGAGAATCTTGTAGTGCGAGTAAGCGATTAGGTTAAAATACATAAAGGAAGTAGTCATCGCTCACCCGCTAAGGTATAAAGATAAATTAGAAAGTCATGGTGAGTGTGTGACCAAAAAATAATGCATGGTAGTTTTGAACACTCGCTCACTTTCTCAAGGAAAAAACATGATAAGTGAGGATCAACGAGTGTGCAACTAGGAAATGACTGAATAATTAAGACCATGTCGCTCACTCACAGAGATTCAATGAAGGTAGAATCTTGAGTGATGAGTCTGCGATTGATGAAAAGAAAGGTGATGTCACTAACTCACTCAAATATGAACATAAAGCATCAAGATATAGCGAGTGCATGATTGAGAAGTTATGAAGCTATCAGTTAGGTCATGGCCCAATCGCTGAAGATATAAACCAAAACAAAAATAGACAGTGAGTGTGTGACTGGTTAAAGAGAAAGGTCACATCGCTCACTCACAAGGACTATTCTAAGTGCTAGTAAAGTATAGTGGGTTGGCAACAGATTGACAAGTGGCTAGTTTCAGGCTTACGAGTGCAAAAAGAGAAAAGTGTACACTCTTTTCCAGTAAGGATCAATTAGTGCAAATTAATGGCAGCATTAGTGATAGAGAGATGATTGCATGACACTGCAAGTGTGATAATTTGGCATTCAAGTGGACAAGACATAGGATTTAATGGTTATAAGTATGAATGATTAAACTTGATTCTATACAATTATTGTTTTTCACATTCTAAGATTTTTTGTGAGAGTAACAGAGCCCGTTTATCTGAGATAGTAATCTAAAGAAGAAGGATGATTCAAGCTATTTTTCCCACTACCTCACAAGGGTCTGAGAAGAAGACAAAGGTTACATTGAAGAAATATGCGGAAGAATTTGCTGAGTTGCTGCTCGAAACTTTGAATACAAACAGTGCAAATTGGGATGAATGGAAGGATAGATGGTGCCAATGCAGAAACCTGGTCACCCTGAATTACTCTGGTAATACCTTATTCCATTATTTCTAGAATAATAGGATTAAAGAAGTCCCCATTTGCAATCCATGGGATTTAAATATGACAAAATTGATTGTGCCTAAAGTATATGTTGACATAGGCCTTATTAGAGAACTAGCTAGAAACTATTGCCCAGTAGCTAGGGCAATCAGGAAGAAGAATAAAGAAACCCTAGTTTCCATAGATAGGAGGTCAGTGGCAGAAGTATTTGGAATCACTGGTGTGTTGTGCACAGATATTGATTTGAAGAGAATTTAGGTTGACTATCTCAAGAGAGAGCATTTGATTAAGAAGTATTAAATGCCAAAATTCATGCCTAGAGTAGATAGGCACCTGGTAAAAATCCCAGACAATCTCAAACCACCTTTTGACTTATCCCTATTTCATCACTACATAAAGTGCACGGTGTATGCTTTGAGAAGAGTTTTAGGTTTTGATGGAGATTCTACAGTGCCTCAAGATATACTCGTGATGGCTATGAACATTCAGAACCCAGAGGGTAATATTGAATATGACTATGTGGGATACATAGTTGATGCTATTCATAATGCATTGGTGGAGATACAGTCACATGCCCCAGTGCCTACCTTCAAGCATTACTATCATTTGATGTATATGATTTTATACTATAACAGAGCATCTATGGATAAAGAACTTGAATTGTTTGTCTCAGAATATGGTGTTGATGCACAAATCCAAAGATGGACTCAGGTATGGGATAGTTCATCCATCAACTCATCATTTGTATGCTTTTGTTATTGGATTGTGGATCCAATTTTTAATTTATTGGGAACAGATAGGCATAGGCTTCCATTTGAAATTAGAAAGGTTTTGAGACCTTGGGATTATGTTCCAAATTGGCCTATATCTCACAACTGGGTTGATTTTTTCTTTTTTGACTACATCAATATCATCAGAGTATATGGTTGTACACAACCACCTCATATCCTCCCTAGGTTTGTCCCCCTGAGGGTTGCATTTTTAGAATTTATCTGGAAAATCAGCTGGGTTGATAAGGAATTTTTAGAGGGACATAAGAAGGGCACTTTTATCCCTAGATTATGGGTGGGTTTTGATTTCTCCATTGGGAAAAGGGTTTTTGATTTGATAAATGACTTCTTGAAGCAATACATAATGTCTACAACAATTCCTAGGTTTTGTGATCCAGAACAGTTTGTACAAACAACTTTGAAAAGAATGACCCCTTGGTAAACTATTAGAGATCATGAGCCACTGGATGATGAAGATGTTGTAAGGAATAAGTTGATGAAGCAAGAAGTCCAGGAAAGGAGAAGGAAATGGAATGACCTCATTAGGGCAGAATCTGAATGGAAAGAGTTAGATAATTGATTCTCTAGTTTTCCCTTGATCTCCCATATTTCTAGAGGATAGAGGAAATGGTCAAGTCCTATGATACTCTAATGGCACAGGTACCACAATTCAGTGCTGAAGATGCACAATCTCAAGGGTCCCCAATTCCTGTTGCATTACATGACCAAGAACATTAGGAACAATAGGAAGAGGAACAACAAAAAGAAGAGCATCACGAAGAAGAAGAGGCCGGTGAGGAAGCTACCTCGGCTAGAGAGCCACAAAGAAGGAAACAAAAGAAAGAGCACAATATGGTGTAGGACATGAAAAGCATGGCCAAGGCCATGATTACTGAGCATGGTAAATATTTCAAAAAATTGAAAAGACAATTGCAGAAAGAGCCTCAAACTCAGGGCCAAGGAGATAATCAAATGGTGTTATTTGAAAAGGATGACAAGAGGGTCATGATGGCTAATGAATTCTTGAAAGATGATGAATTCATAAATTTTTAAGAGTTCAAGACTTTCTTAATTAAGCTGAAACAAAAAAACTTGAGACAAGGATTGACTACAGATGAAGAAAATGCAGATAAAAATGAAGAAATTGTAAGAACACTCCAAGATTATGATCCTAAGAGTGAACTAATCACAGTGGAACAAGCCAGACTATTAGTACAAATTAGTGGAGTAATGTTGATGCCTGGTTGGGATTTGCAATCCACATTCATCATTAATCAAATCAGGAGGAAAGATGATCCCCTATTGAAAATAGAGTTTGAGATGGATGAAGTGTTGAAAGGATCAGGGTTTGATCCTAAATCCAAGACTTTATCTATATGGTCATTGGATCCTGCCACACAAAATCCCTTGGTCATGACTATCAGAGAGGAAAAAAGGGTAGATAGAATGATATGGAATTTTTAGAATACTTCAGATACTCATATAGTGCAATTAATGATACAAGTATCATTTATGAACCTAGAAAAGGTTGATGACCTATCAAAAAGGTATGAAATGACTTTTGGCCAAATGACGGCCCTAGCAAAAAAGCATGAAGAGGTGGTGGTTCAGAACCACACATTAGAAGAGGAGATTGCTAAATTGAAATAGGAATTAATAGAGAGTAAAAGAGAAAAGACTCCAATCCCTAAGGAAATGGAAAAATTTGGGACATACATTGCTATTGGAGAAAAGGATGATTCAACATTGGCAGAAGGCAAATCCAAAGGATTGTCACAGGAGAAAAATATAGATGTTATGTCTATTATAATGCCTATATTGTAGCATAGGATTGATGTTTTAAAATAGAAAATTGACATAGTATATACATAATATGGGTCATTACAAGAATCTTCAAAGACAGCTACAAAAGCCATGATTTTCTTGGAACGCACTTTCAAAGTTTGGTCAGGGAGGGAAAGGATAATGGACAAGTTGAAAACTGCTATGTTATATAGTGATTAATTCCTAGATAAGATATCATATACCATGGAAATGATTAGTGAGTTGAATGATACATTTGCATTTTTCAATGGAAAATATGATTTGATAGATAACAAGCTGCAACTATTTGGTGATCAATGCCCATTCCTGATCCCAAAAATTTATGATGAAGCCGGTGTTTTAAAAGCACAATCAGATTGGGTAGCTGGCTTTGATGACATACTCAAAAGTGAAGATTTGAAGCAATGCCTGGAAAAGGATACAAATGCTAAGTATTGAAATGAGTTAATTGATAACCTCTTCAAGATTGAGAGAGATATGGCCAAGTTTGTTTCTGAGATGATAACCGCCATTGATGCTAGATAGATAGAAGCTATTGCAAAATTGGAGAAAAAAAAGACCTTTGATTGGATCACCATCAAAGAGGTGAAAATGTGAGAGGCAAAGCTGAAAGGATGAGGAGGATACTATCAACAACAACAACAAACATTGTTCAGACTTTGTCAATAGTTGCCACCTGTGTCATATTACAAATTGTTGTTTCATGTTAGTTGCAAAGTTGTTAGAAAAGATTTTGTAAATCTTTCCTAGTAAGTCCATAGCTTGTTGCATCGTTAGTTATAGAAGGATTCTGAGGCTACTGAGAAAGGGAATAGCCATTTCATTTTGAGATTGCAAGTGTAATTTGTATAAACTCTGGTTCAAGACCAATCAAATAGGGTTTTTGAAAATTACTGTTGAATGTAGCAAGCAATTTTGATTATGAATAAAATGAAATCCATTCATAGTTTCTGAAGCATATAATGAGTATTGTGTCTTCATTGTGGTGTTTTGAATTTTATTTAAATTGAATATTCAAGGAATGTCCAATTTATATGTTTGTCAGGTGGATTATGAAATAGTTTTAGGGTTCTTTCAAGGAAAGACTAAAATTGCCTTAGGAATATTTCAGTAAGATTCAGGGTTTACAATGAATTTGATGAATTAATTTGTCATATGTGTTAACATAGGTATATAAGGTATATCTATGTTTATGTCAGATGCTGTAGTTGTTTCAAGTTCATGTTCATGATCACGTTGGTTGAAATTGTTTATAATTGACTCCATGACCTAGGATTAAGCACTGGTCTATTTTCATTCAAAATAGGTGACTATCACTATTAAAGTTGATCTTTACATTTGTGTGTTGATCTGTTTCAGTAAATATTATAGTGATCAACTCCTATAATTCCATTCGTATTCTATTGGGACAATTTAGTGATTTGATTATTCTAAGTTATAAGGGTAATCCCGGCTGAGTTAATGGAGCTCGAAGTGTAGGAGGTTTAAAAAACCTTGTTTCTATCATTTCTTTATCTTACATGGTTAGTGTCTGGGATAAATAGAGTAGGCTCTCTAAGAGTATTTTCATATCAGTAAGAAAAGGAACTAACACAACTAACAAGCACTCTCTTAATAATTCTACTCTTTAGGTCCTGCTACACCAAGGGGTGATACCTTGTAATACCTTCTGATATATCTAATATGGTACTATCAAGTAGTAATCTCATAATGACTCAACATAACTGGGAGATACTAGATAACTGGCTAATTACCCATTGAACATCAACCATGAAATAGAGCATGAGATAGGAATTCAAAACAAACTTACACAAATGTAGACTTAATGGATTTTAAATGTTTGCTTATATGAAACCACAACCAATATGCAACTAGATATACAATAATATAGAATTTATTAGCTTTAGATTAGTACTTTATCTATTGGGCTATATTTTGACCTAGAAACAGTATATTTAAATCAATATTCACCAAATATTTTAGATCATAATACAACTATCCCAAACCCCTACCACTAATAGAATCCTAGCATGTGTCAAATGAATCTATGCATTAATCATAGCCTAATTTAATCTAATCCTAGATTAGAACTCTCAAATAAGTACATAAACACAGAGAAAACTATGCTAATGATTCAGAAAATTCATAACTCACAAGAAAAATAACACAAGAGAGATTGGAATCTAGATCTTTGTAGTAAATTCAGAAAATATTATTCCAGTATACAAAAATTACTCAAAGATAACCTCTTTAATAACCTGCAAAAGATCTCTCAACTTTATTTTTGACTTCTTACACTATCTAGTACAAATCATACTATAGTTCCCCTCTTGGCTGAAAACTTTAGAAATTGTTTACAATACAAATATCTAGTCCCTTCCAATGATCTTGGGAGTCCTTTTATAGAATAGGATTGCAATAAGCTACAAATAATTTGCAATAAGGACAAAAAAAATGACTCAGTAAAAAGAAAAAATAGCTAATGAAGTGATAACCACTTTTTACAGTAGATATTTAATATATTTTGTCTCCTGACTGCCTTGTACTTGTTACTACTTCAAATTTGTTCAAAAACAACCACCTAGAGTCTATTGTGCTTGATATGGGTGATGTAGGATTTTCACCTTTACCTATTTCATCCAATCTGTTGGGCCTCATTGTCCACTTGCATGTTGTCACCTTCTCTTGGATTAACTATAGTGTACTTGTCCTTCCAAGAGGTATACACCTCATCACTTAGCTAGGCAAAGTTAATGACTTCATCCTTTTTGCTGTTAATCTCTTTCCAATTGACACTTTCCTTCTCAATTTATTCAAACCAGAATTCAAAAAATTCTCTGGCTTTACCAACTATCTCAACAGCTTGAAAAAACAATAATGTGCTTTCTAAAGTAAGAATGCTATTAGTTCTTACTGCCAGTGCCTCTTTCATCTACCTGTACCATAGTGCTTCATCTTTTATACCACCAGTCTTCTTAAAAATATTGGGAAACATCTCATACATGTCCTTTGAATATTCCCTTTTTAAAACCATTACCTTCCTTATAATGATGCTCCTTCTTATATCCATGTTCATCAACAATTTGACACATTTATAAGTACCAGTTAAGAAAATGTCAACATTGTTTTCTTCCTTTCATGTGGTGTGAAAGAATTTCAATTATCCTCTCTTTTCCTTCAGTCTATTCACCATTTGATCCAAATTGTCCTTATTTGCATTGTTTTGATTAAATATGTTGACAATTTTCTTCCTCTATGAATAAATAGTTGTAGGAACTAATTCATGGGTGCAATGCCTAAGGGTGTTGTGTATTTTGTTAGCATACTTTTGTTTCACCCATGCCTCTACTTCCTTGAAAGATGTAGAATGTTCAACCCACTCCTTCTTTGATTTCTCCAGCTCAGTTCTTTCAGCAATCAATCTTGCTTTCTCTTTTTGCAATTCTTCTTGTGTGGTAGGGTTTGATGGTGTAGGGGAAGGAGGGTAAGTTATGATCGGGCTTGATGAGGATGGCTAGTGAGGATCTTGTGTAATCATCCTTTGAGGTACAAACTAAAATATTTTCTTACCCTCAAGGAAGGCAATCCCATTGTCCTTTTCAATGGAATTGACCCTCTCATCATTGTATGCCTTCATGACTACCTCATATTTTTACCTCAGGGTTTTGAGTTCATCTTCTTGATTTTTAGCTACCTTTAAGCTTAATTGTTTTTTTTACAAAGTGAGAATAGAAACTTATAGCCCTGAGGTATCAAACACTCTTCTTACTATAGGCTACTTGCATGCTCAGCCTGATCACCCTCATCATTTTTCTTTTTATCTTTCCTTTTTAGAGACCATATCACCAGTGCTGCATGATCTTGACTAAATTTGGAACCAATTGATGTCCCACTGGTGTGCACTGGTTTAGCCTCTTTTCTTACATCATCAACTATGATGGCATCAGTAAGATCACATTGAGGAAATATGAGGACTCCTTCCTTCTTCACTAACTCCCTTCCTTCTTCAGGGGTGACCTTATCAAATTTTTCCATCATCTCTTGTTTTACTTATTTTTCAATGTCTTCCTTGTTATTTTTAGGTTGAACTTCTTGCAATGTTTGACATTTTTATATAAACTTATCAATGTGAACTCTCCACTGGAATTGGATGAAAGCCCTAGCCTTAATGAATTCATCATTAGATAGAAATTCATCACTGGCCTATTTGGTTATAGGATCCAACTCCTTTCCATCAAACTCTACTCCTGTGAGATCCAATGTTGCATGCTTTTGTGCCTCTGGCACTCCCTCCTATAATTCATGGGCTATGACAAAAATGTGTCCAGTATTTCCCATCCTCACCAATTTTTCAGCAATGCTTTGGTCATCCATATGCAGGGGAGACTAAGAAGAGGAATAGATATCAAACTGTTGTTTCTCTTTTCCTTCTACCCTCTTCCTTTTTGGGGATGACAAAGTCTGGGCACTGGTATCCATTGGCCTTTTTCCTTTTTGTTCAGATGCCTTTTCATCTTTCAGAAAAATTGTGCTATAACCCCTTCCCTAGTAGACTACATACCTCCCTAGTGGGACAACCCTACCTTGTGGAATCCTTCTTAGAATAGACTTAGCCTTTCCTAGATCTGCTTCTATCACTTTCTTTTTCTTCTGATCTAGGTCTTGCACTATGTCCTAAAAAATGTTCACCAGAGATTCTATTTTCTTTTCCTAGGATGCAAATACCTTTAGGGGATCATATGATCTATCAAAATTATGGATAAAATCTAAGGATTTCTTATAAGCTAACCATTTTTCCTTCTTAATTTCTTGCTCCATTTGATCAAACTCATTTCTTATTATGTCTTCTAGGAAGTTGAATTGATGATCTAATGCTAGGCATTTGGTTCTTTTTTTGAACATGTTAATGATAAAACCTTCATTATTTGCACACCTCACGACTGATGTTGCTAATTGGTATGGGTCTAAGTACTTATAAAATTGGGTCCATCCCCCTTTTGTAATGATAAAATGATGGACTCTGGTGAGGGTAGGGAAAATTCTACCTTTCATTTTACCAGTTAAGGCTTCCTCTTGCAATCCACCTAACTGCCTGAGAATCTCTACCAGACCCATTTTTAGTGGCACTCTATAAGGGAGGACATTTGGAGTTCCCCTCAAGTCATAAACGCTAATGACTATTGAAACAAGGTATAAAATAAAATCACCCCAATTGTGGACAATTTTAGATTATGGAGCATACTCCAATGGTCTCAAGAGTCTCAATACATCTGCATTAATTCTAGGATTGTCCTTACATAATAATGCTCCAAGCCTAGATGCAAAAGATCTGTCAACATTTATGCTACTAGCCTCTTTCCTGTCCCAAGACAAGTCAACACTCCATAATTGAACACGCATATATTTATCATCTTGAAACTTGGTGAGGTCCATTTCTTATTCAAAGTAATCAACATTATTAAACAAAATCATATGCATAATCAAGGACTATCACCCCATTGGCTTGACTATCTTGTTATCCTTAATACCTATCAACCCCTAGTGCATTAAATCAACAATGTAGGTATCATAATAAAAAATAATTGACAGGTGGGGATGCAATATTTTAACAACCATAAGCATGAAATGGACAAGCATCATTGTTTCCTCATCTTCTCCTAGAACATGGCATAAGGCACTATACATTCCCCTAGCCTTTCTATTAAAATAGTTCAGTTTAAAGGGCTCTGGTGTATTTGGGCCTACTACAATCAGACCCCCTATCTTATTAAAATATCCTTTCAAGGCCTCATTCCTATAGTATTTTTTTTGAGTCTAATATACCTCTTTGAAGTGGTTAAAACCAATATCATCCATTTGAACTGAAATGTCACTTAAATTGAAGACCTCTCTGATTTCATCAGCTTTGAAAGTCAATAGTACATTCCCCTCTGTATCTCTCAAGACCCTAGATACTCTATCATATGTGTTGGATATTAAAATTAATAGGTCCATATTGATGAAAACTCTAGGAACTATCAACTTGCCCACATATAGATCCCATATATTGCATTCTGGGGAGGGAACATTCCTCTAGCTATAATTAGTTTAGAAAAAAATTAAACTACTTGTTCTATTCTTGGCATCTTTGGCCCATCTACCCATATCATACAAGCCCTCCCCAACTTTAAAATGAGGATGTACTATAACAATTCTCTTAATATGGGTAGACTCATTTGTAGACTCACTCAATTGTTGTATAAGGTCATCTTGTACATTTCTATCTTTGTACTCCACATTGATAGAGAATTCAATCATAGGGGCCATCTTCTAAATTTAGGGTTTCTTACGGGAATGATTATCATATTATATTGAAAATTCTGTAACTCTTTTAGAATTCCAACCCTACTGAAAGCATGAATTTTTTATTGTATCATAGAAGAAATGTACCCATTCTACAATTTTTCACATAGAGATTGATATCACTGCAATTTTGATCTTCACTTCAATGAATTCAATGATTATGGCAGCTTAGAGCTTAAGCAATGAATTATATGGCTTCAGTCAAATCAGTCTTTCACATTCAATTCTATTGAAGTGGCCACATGCTCTGCAATCAATTCATCTGGTTTGAAACTCATGGCTTAACGGTTCACTGATGACCACTTTGAGAAATTTGAATTTGGACCACAGATCTTCAACAACATCTCCTTCATTGGGTGGCTCTCATTACTTCCTGGAAACAACTATTCATTTGGGACATGTGTCAGCACAACTTGATCACTTAAACAATAGATCTCATGTATCTTCTCCATAAGCGATCAAGTCAACTGTCAGATCTTTCTTAACCTAGCCACAAGTTATTTTACCCTAAGTTTACTAACTACAGATACAACTTATCAACTTGGACATGCGTCAACACTGATTAATGGCTTAGACACTATATTTCCCACATCTTTTCTTTAAGTCATCAAGCAAGCCATTTGATCTTTCTGAAACTGCACCTTCTTTAACTTATCTCTGTGTTGTACAGGTCCCACCATCTACCATGCGTCACCATAACTTAATCACTTATCCTTTAGATATCGATCACTTTGCCTTTAAGCGATTAAGTCAATCGTCAGATCATTTTGCACTTGCTTTGCCTTTAATACCTTCTTTATGACCTTAGCCAGACCTACTAGGACACGTGGCATTACAACTTAATCGCTTAAATGATAGATCAAGTTTACTTTGTTGTTAAGTGATCAAGTCATCCATTAGATCTTCTTTGGATTATCAACCCTTTAAGCTGTGATCACCTTTATTGATAATGGAATATACATCATCATGGCTTAATGACTTAACTGATAGATCTTGCACATCTTTGGGATAAGGAATTAAGTCATCCTTTGGATCAAAAGGAATCTATCTGCACTTTAATCAATAGTCGTTCACAATACCTGGGCCCACCAATTGCCACATGTTACCACCGCTTAAAGGCTTAAACTTTAGATGGTGCACATCTTAGCCATAAGCGATCAAGTCAACCATCAGATCTGTCCATGCTTTAATCTTCATCAAACTACTTGTGACAGGGCCCATGTCACTCCAAAGACACACGTCGCTATGACTTAATCACTTATAGGATAGATGTTGATCATTTTGAGATTAAGCAATTAAGTCAACCGTCTGATGAAATATGATCTGCTCACTATTTAACTGAAGCCTTTTCTGACTTTTGGACCCACCAAAAATATACGACATTACCGCTTAATGGATTATGAGATAGATGTCGTGCACCTCGATAATAAGCTATTAAGTGGGCCATTAGATCAAAACACATTAGCTCGACAGATAGTGGTTTTAATAAAGCACTTGTGGACTTTATACTTAGGGATAATAAGGGACCACAATGTTAGGATACTCACAAAACTATTGAATGTGAACATTTTAAAAGAACACGTGCAATATACATGACTTAAGTGGCAAAAAGGTAATGCAGAGTTAGAAACCACTTCGACGCCTAGGGTTTTAGGACCAAATTTTACACTTAGAAGCATGAAAGTAAGGGTTTTGAGATATTACATAAGACCCCTTTTGCAAATACAGACCAAGGACTTATTGCTTTGAAATTTTTTTAACTAGACCTAACAGTGGCTCTTTCTGGGGAGGAATACCTCCTGTAGGTATTGCAAGGATTCAAAATCTTGGGGGGAGTAGACCAACCTACTGGAAAACTAAACTACTCACACAATAGGAAAGAAAACTAGACTAAGACAGAAAGAACACACTATATACACAATCCTAATGTTCATGGATAATTAGACTTCAAGAAAAAGTATAACTTCAAGAATTGTCCATGAACTGGCAGTTTTAAAATGATTCCAATATGATATTTTAATAAATATGAATTTTGCCCATACCTTTCATGGACAATATAAGGTCCCAGCCAAACTGGTTCAAATTTTCCATCCTTTCCTTTGTTTTCCAATCTAAAATTCCACATGAGAACATAATCTCCCACATCAAACTTTTGTGAGACTGCCTTCTTATCATACAAGTTTTTTATCTGCAACTGAAGTTTGGCATTCTTCATAGAAGCATCTCTCTTGGCTTCATCTAATTCCACTAGGTCATCAATTCTCAATTGCATATCATTATCAATATCATCATCATAGATTTGAACAAATTTGTACATCTGCATCAGATTATTTTGGGGTAATCTTGCTTGGATCCCATAGACTAGATTAAAAGGTGCAAATCCTATGAATTTTTTAATGTCACCCTATCTTCCCAAATAGCCATTGTCAACTTTGAGTCCCATGCCTTCTTGTTTGTATCCAGAACCCTCTTAATAATCTTAAGGAGGTTTTTGTTAGTGGAATTAGCTTAGCCATTTCCCCGTGGGCGGTAAAGTGCAGATTAAGATGTCTGAATTCCATATTCAACACAAAAATTGATATATTCCTCAGATTTAAAATACATGGCATTATCTGATATTATCTTCT
This sequence comes from Thuja plicata, assembly GCA_018584345.1. Classification (NCBI taxonomy): domain Eukaryota; kingdom Viridiplantae; phylum Streptophyta; class Pinopsida; order Cupressales; family Cupressaceae; genus Thuja; species Thuja plicata. The sequence goes on from MU227345.1 coordinate 4,175,724, forward strand.
CTAGGCACCCAAATCTGGTGATTATGTTTTCCAATAAAAAATCAATTACTACTTTACTAATTACTCTTTTAGTGGGTATGGCTTAAGCCCATTTAGTTAAGTAGTCAATAGCTACAATGATCCATGGATGTCCACCATTGGACTTAGTAGCTATCTCTCCTATAAAATCAATACCCCATTGCTAAAAAGGGGCTTGAACTTCCACTGGTGTAAGAGGTACATTACATGATACTTTTAGCTTACTAGAGAAATGTTAGAAAGCATCACATATTTTAACCAGTTGATAAGCATCTTTAAAAATAGTTGGCCACCTGACTACCTCTCTTAAAATCTTACGTGCAGTAGTCTTGGCCATGTAATGGCCACCACACACTCCACTGTGCATTTCTTGCAGGATCATATCTGCTTGTTCTCTATCAACACATTTTAGTAGAATTCCTTTAGGGTTCCTCCACCATAACTCATCTCTAATCAGGGAAAAATGGATTTCTTGTAACTTTAATGTCCTTTTCTTATTCTCATCCATGCCCTGTGGATAATTCATTCTTTGCAAATAATAAATAATGTTGATGTACCAATCACAATGATCAAGGTTACAGATGAAAGGTCTCTATTCTTCTTCTAGGGTATTGATGTGATTCACATCCAAGTTTGCACTAGCCATCAATTTGGCTAAACCTATCCCTCTAAAAAACTTAGTGATTTGGATTTCTATATTAAAATCCTGAATCTTATTGATCCATCTACATATTTTTCCTGACACCCCTTGTTGAGTAAAGATGTCCTTAACTGCTGCCGAGGGGACATAAGCTACTACAATAGCACCTATTAAATAACATCTCAAAGATTTCAAAACCTTTACCAATGCATATGACTTCTTCTCATTTATATCATCTTTGAGCTCTGCAACCTGTAATAATTTGCTAAAAAATGCAATAGGCTTCTCAAACCCCTCCTCATTTTTCTGCAACAACACAACAACAATAGTATGACAAGATGAAAATGAAAAAATATTCATGGGCTTTGAATAATCAGGAGTTCTCAAGACATAGGAATCTTTTATAGCTTTCTTAATCTCTTGAAAATATTGGGTGGTCTCCCCATCCCATTCCATTTTAGCATCCTTCTTCAATATTTTTGAAATTGGCCTACTTTTCTCAGCAAAATTAGTGACAAATCTTCTGAGAAAATTTACTTGTCCAAAGAAGGATTTAATTCCCTTAACATTTCTTGGGATGGGTACTTTGTCAATAGAAGCTACCCTATCTAGGTCAATTCTAACCCCTTCCTTTGAAAAAATGTGCCCCAATAATTTACCTTCTGTCACTCCAAAAATGCATTTCTTGGGATTCAGAGAAATCCCAAATTCTAAGGCTCTTTCAAAAATATTTTCCAGGTGCTCACAATGTTGTTCTTCCTTCTTTGAATAAGCTGTGAGGTCATCCTGATAAACCTCAAGAAATATCTATAGGAAGTCTGAGAATGCAACATCCATGGCCCTCTGGAAAGTATCCCCAACATTCATTAAACGGAAAGGCATCCTAACATATACATATGTTCCCCATGGTGTGGTAAAAGTAGTCTTGAACTGCTCTGACTCTTTAACCATAATTTGGTTATGCCTAGAGAATCCATCCATCATGGACATGAGTTCACATCAAGTGACTCTCTACAGCATATTATCCATATTGGGGAGAGCATAGTTGTCTTTTAAGAAAGATATGTTCATGTTTCTAAAATCCACACACAGCCTAATATCCCCATTCTTCTTCTTGATAGGTACTAAATTTGAAGCCCAGGAAGAGTGTCTAATGGTCTTAATTATCCCAACATCTTTCATTTTCTTCAATTCCTACTCCATCTTGGGCCTTAGGGTGGGATTTATGGGCCTTTGATTTTTCCTAAAGGGCTTGACATCTTCCTTCAATGAGATTTCATGATGAAACAACTCCTCATTATATGCCTTTAGGTCATCATATGTCCAAGAAAAGAATTTTTTGTATTTCCTTAAAAGACTAGTTAGATCCTCCTTGACTTTGGGTGACATTTTTTTACCAATAAATAAATTCTTAGGAACTTCCTCTGTTCCCACATTAACCTCCTCCAAATCTTTAGATTTATTTACACATGTAGTAGAGTATGGTCTATCCTTACTGTCAAAGGCTCTTTCTAAAACAACTAGTCCCTTTGGGACTTTATTTGACTTCAAATGCAATATCTCTTTCCCTAAGACAATATCTTTTCCATCAGTATTTTTTACATACTGAAATCTATCTCTTTATTGTCAAGACTCGCCTCACAATACAAGAATCTCAGAATATCTACATCATGATCAAATACTTGCCAGCTATCCACATTTTCTGGCATTGAAGGCCTAGTCTAAACTTCTATCTCAGAAATTCCAGCAAAAGTAAAATCTTCTGGCCTTAGAGCAATGTTGGCCAATAAATCTGCCATTCTATTCTGGCTCCTATCCACTCTGTCAATACCAAATGCATCAAAACTTTCTAATTCATTTCAGTACTATTTCAATCTATGATTCTTGGATGCATATTTGGATCTAATCTAAGAGACTACCAATTCAGAGCCTCCAATAACTCTGATGCATTTGATTCCATGTCTTGCAGATAATCTCAAACCTATCAATAGAGCCTCATATTCTGCCACATTATTTGTACATGTAAACAAAAAAGAAAAAGAAAATTTGAAGGTTTTTCCAGAGGGAGATATCAACAAAACCCTAGCACCAGTACCCTCCCTAGAACTGGCACCATCAAAATACATTATCCATAACTTAGTTTGTTCAAATAAATTATTTACATCTTATGAAAACAATGTAGGTTGGGATTTTCTTGTAGCTTGATTTTCCTGCACTTGAAACGACCCCATCTTAGTATCCAAGAAATAGTTCATATTTTTATCATCCTGCTCCTCAATCCTATGAGGAGTTCTTATTTCCCTTGATACTTTGATGTTCTCACCATTAGTGTTGAAGGTGGAAAATGAAAAATCACATTGAATGATTCCCCCAAAGATGCACTCTATTTTCTTGATAATAAGATTCCATATTTAAGGGGAATGTCTACAACCAACACACTCATTGTTAGTACTTTGTCTAGGAAAGCTGCCAATTTATAAGGAAAATCATTAATAGTGCCTATGATAGACACTTCTCTAGAATCTATAGCTTGGCATCTCCCATGTAGTGTGTCCACTTTCAATCCCATATATCTCATAACTTCTACAGGCATGACAGTGTTAGATGCCCCAGAGTCAATCATGTAGTTTTTTAGCATTTTACCATTTATTAACAATGTCAAGAAAAAAGGATGAATAGTTTCTGTAATAGTATTAACAATATTGGTATCCAAGTAGATTTGAGGAATCTTTGACACAAGCTCATCAGATTCCTTTTTTGATTTGTCTTTAGTGTTAGACACTTTCTTATTTTTCTCTCACCCCATAAACTTGGTGGAGCTAACACACTTCACCGATGTCAGAGCCTTTTCTTTATTCTCTCCTATCCTCATCTTTTCTAGTAGAGGTACCTTAACAATTATCTGAGACAAAAGTTTCCCCATACCCACAGGGGTGTATTTCATATTAGAAATGTTTGATCTCTGATTTGTGTAATCCACATCTTTTGCTTGAGTAGCCAGTTTTGCTTCATCTCCCTTATGTGGTTTATCCTCCTTCTTGGAATGAGGTATGGGATTTTCCTAGTGTTTTCATCTTTTCTTTATAAACACTTGGGCTAGTAGGTTTTTTGCCTTTTTTGATCAAAATTTTGTTTGTACCTTTAGCCTATTTCTCCTTTTCTTGTGGCCTTTTGGTACTATTTGGGGTATCCTTGATAAAGATACCAACATGTTTTCCATCTGCATTGCTAACTAATCTATTTCTCAAAACATAATTACCCCTTTCTTGTGCAACCATATTTGTTGTGATCTCAACAATTTCTTCATTAGATGGCCTTCTCAGAATAGGGGTCTCATCACATCCTTCAGTATTACATCTCATATTATCAATCTCCCAATCCTGTATGTCAGAATCATTAGCCTGATAATGTATTTCATCATTAACAAGTGAGGAAGTCATATCGCAACCACTATCATCATATTCTTCCTCTTCATCTTCTTCATTTTCTTTAGTGGCAAAAATTCTAGCAGCAATAACACAATATTCAGGATTATGTCAAGACTGGCAAGCTACACACCATGGATTATAATTGCACATATTTACAAAGGTCTTGTGCAGAGGATCAAGAGTTTTTCATCAGATTTATCCTTCTTTTGTGGGACAATAGGTTTCCCATCTTTCCACTGAGTAGTATAAGGATAGTTTTGCATCCCAAGTCGTCTATTGAAATTGCCATAGAAGGGCTTATAATTTTTTGAAACCCTATTGTTACTACTCTCTCCAGGCTTTAAATTTTTCAAAGAATTTAGAATCAACTTAAGGTTATCATCTTCCTTTGGTTTAGAACTCAAGGGTTTATCTAATTCTTTTTTATTATACCTGGTGGGTTTCCAATCTTCTCTCCTGCCCACTTTCCTAGAAACTCTCTTGTTTGTCTCAATATTGACCGCTACCTTATATGCTTCCCTAATATTTCTAGGGTTCTTATCTCTTAACAAATAACCCAATTTTCATCAAAAGCATCAATATAGGTAGCAAGGCATACCTTGTCATCTAGTCTCATCAATTGCAACAATTTGTGCATTGCCCTTTGAAACCTGATATTGAATTCCACCACTTCTTCATTTGGGTTCTTCTTTATGTTGTTGAACTCATTCAACATTAACCCTTCATTAGTCTTGTCCCTGTATTGGTCTCTGAAACATTCCTTCATCTCATCCATAGACCCAATACATTCATGGGGCAATCCTCTAAACCAGTCCCTAGCATCCTCAGTTAATGATTGCACAAATAATTTCATCATAACATCATCATGTGCAATTTCATAGTCATCAACCATATCCATAAAATGCTTCAGATGTTCTTCACATGTTATAACATTATTCCCAACAAATTTAGGAAGTTTATCCCTAATATTTTTAGGAATCTCATTTGGATAACCAGGAATGCCAAGGAAAATAAATTGTCCATACCTTTCAGTATAGACATGAGTTTTTTGAGATGAAATGTTACCTTGAGTACTTGAAGCGGTAGCATTTCTAGAATCAATAGGTGGTGGTAAATTCATTCCTAAATTTAGAGACATTTTAGGACTAGCACTAGAAGAATAAGGACCAGAGGCTTGCCTAAGAAATTCAATTTTCTTTTTCATTTCAAGAGTAGAGGCTTCCAACTCAGTCTTTTCTAATTCCTTGGATATTATCTCACTCTCTCTTTTGGCTCTCTCCAATTTAGTATCCAGCTTAACCATGGGATCCACTATACTCCCTTTTCTCACTGGCTCCTTTATTTCAATAGCTACTAGCTTTTGTCACTAGTACATTTGAGACCTCTTTTTGACGGCTATGGTTCACTTTTCTGACACTGTCCCATCGGCCTAGTGACAGTGACTAGTGTTGTAGTTTTGTTGTTAGAATTAATGATGACTATACTATCTATCATTATTGTGATGGTACTAATCATCACAATACGAGCTGGCTATAATGGTTACCATGTTGTTCTTACATATTTTAGTTGTTGCTATTACAACACGTAGGCATTGTATCTTATCTGATGCTATTACGACATGTAAGCGTCACATCTCATTTGTCACTATTACAACACATAGGTGTCGCATTTTATCTATCACTTTTTCAGACATGCGACAAATTTTCTATACATGCGACGTCGAGCCATTGGTAATTTCTGACAGCCCGACGTTACATGTATAGCAAATTCATTGCACATCTAAAAAAAGTGATGTTTAGGTGTCGCAATACGAGCTGGCTATAATGTTTACCATGTTGTTGTTACATTTTATTTTTCGCTATTATGACACCTAGGCGTCGCAGAATGACTGTCAAAATTATGAAAGACATGCAACAAATTTTCTATACATGCGACATTGAGCCATTGGCAATTGCCGACGGCTCGATGTCGCATGCATTTTTTTAGTGTCACTTTAGAGTTTTTAAGAGTTTAGTGTCCTAGTGTCACTATTTTCAGTAATTGTGGTTTTACTTATTTTAGAACCATGATTTCATGTACTTTATTTGGGATAATTTCAGTAGCGGTTGGCCAAATAATTATAAAACAATTGGTATTACCAAATTAGTTCATCCAAAAACTATAAGACTGTGACTGTCTGATAAGTACAAGTAGGATATGTACTTAATTATGCTATGTACATGTTCATTAAAACTATCCTTATGATATGTACATGTTCATTAATTTCCATAACACATGAGTGGTGAAAAACTTATACCGTATGAAGTATTATAAATTTTGAAAAATAAATGGGAGAGTTGTATGTAATGCCCAAAATTCATAACACTAGATTGGACATTAAACAAACTATTTATACTACTCTAAACATATCTAATTTTCAATATATTTTTTTCTTTCTAAAAAATGACATACTACATTAATACATAGTGTCAACCTATTTGTTATGTCATTTAATTAGAATCTAAAATGATAATAAATCTACTTAAAACAATAAATCTTATTGCGATGTCCAAATAACCAACATGACTTGCAACTACATACCTAAATTTCTCTTTCTTTCCTGTGTATCATATTCTCCTTGCCTCTCTATTTCCTGCACCTATATATACGGCTACACAACTAGATGCATGATATATAATTCATAGTTTATTATATACAAGATCGTAAGATAAGCTACATCAATAACTTAGTTAAATCAATCATAAGGTATTTAAAACTAGTTTCGTAAAGAGATGCAAAATATGTAAAATATTTGTAAGGGGTGGTAAGATTAAGGAAGAAATCAAAAGTACAAGACCTAAGGGTTATACCTAATGCCTCATGGGCTCATCATTTATGGCCTTGCCTACATAACTTGCAGAGACATTGTAGTTCAGGTTTAACTTTAAAACCAATCTTTTAAAGGATGGTAGAAATGGTATCAATCCTCTTTATCCAAAGGGTATCAATGACATTTATCTCTAAAGATTTACATAAGTCACATGAGTCACATGATACATATGCTAAAGATTTCATATTAGACAATAAACAATTAGTGCTACATACAACTAAATACAACATGACATGGTAGTAATGAATAACCAACCCTTGAAGAGAGAGATATGGTACTTTTTCAATGTAGAAAGTGGAAGTTGTTATTGGTCAATCTAGATCAATTGGGTCCACTAAAACCTCATGAGATTGAGCTTGTGTTAAGGCCATGATAAAGAATGCTCATGTGTCTATGGTAGGATAGAGCATCTATGATCCCTTGGAAATGCTTTTCTAGTAGTAATGGTAGGTTGTCATATTTATGTTCCGAAGCTTCTCTATCCAAAGGGTATCAATGGCATTTCTCTCTTCACTAAAATCAAGAGTGCTGAAGGTGCTTTGCATCGTTTGGGTATACCACTCAATTTCTATACCCAATGGATGCAAGGCAACCTTCTACACCCCTTATTCTATTGAAGATAAAGGACATTGATGCCCTTTGATAAAGAGTCTTCAAGAAAGATAGATGGTATATGTCCTACTATTTCTACTTGAAAAGCATTCCCAAGGGAGAAAGAGATCACAAACTCAACAACTAACTAGTAAAAATAATGAAAATGATGAATAAGTATGCCAAGATAATGAATAAGTGGGTAAAATACATTGATCCAATAACAAAAAATACATTACAAATGCCAAGTTCACGGTCTCAATGAAATAAACAGTGTATAAAACAATATATGGTGCACAACAGCAGCAAGCATA
>MU227345.1:4223723-4234748 GCA_018584345.1 Thuja plicata
GCTTCTTATTATCTCCACAAATGTGGAATTACAAACTTTTAGAATTACAATATGCAAAGCCACATGGGCATTCCCCTTACAATATTCTGTAGGACAAAGCCTTGAATTATTACCCAGATCTACCCAGCATTGCCCTAGACAACACTACGGGCCTTCTTTATATAGGCAATTTCCACTGTCCAAGAAGGTTCCATAAATCTAACCATTAAGGCCGACTACCCTTAGCATTTAATTATTTTTCACTTTTATTACAAAAGGGTTGGCTTTAAATATTTACAAAACATGAGATTAGGTAGCCCAACTTTCGAAAGCCATAACTTTTGAACCGTAGCTTCGATTGGCTATTATAACCACTTTCTGGAAAGGGGAGATCACGATCTACAGTGTCTGACTAGCAAAGTGCTAGTCAGGCAGGGGTTTGACCTCTATTCGGAGCCTCTAAGGTCCTGAAAATTGAGCTCAAAGATTTTGCACCCTAAAATCTCAACAGTAAATCCTTAATAACTTCACCAATACTGATGATCTGGCAATGAAATTCAACTGACATTCTTATATGACTAAGATGAACCTTCAATTGGAAAATTAGAACATTCTGAGTTCAAACGACCAACTTACTAAAAATAGTAACTTTCCAAAAATAGCAGCTTTATACAAAATAGCCCTTATTGAATAGAAAAAAACACATATTTTTGGGTGATGCGAGATTGCCCTTACACCCAGGATGCTCCTGCATCATTTTCACACCTTTTTTGTGCCCACTATGGGGCCCAAGCCCCAAAATTTAACAAAAAATTGAGTTTTTCTGTGTGTAGAAGAGTTTCCAGGTCATTTTGGCACATCCCTTCTCATAGAAATACACATCCATCCTCCAATTCTGCTCATCCATCCCATTACTTAAAATTCCATCAGCAAAAAAATTTACAACATTACATACCAATTTTTCTAGTTTTGCATATTCATTCAACTGTCCTGTACATCTATCCACTATTTCTGCACATTTTTTAGTTCTGGCATATACTGCATTTTTCTACGCATCTATCCACTGTTCTGTGCATTTGTTAATTTTATGCATATATTGTATTCTAATGCACATCCAATTTACTATTCCGTGCAAAAATATTTGAGGGTGGATTTTAAGAATTTTATCATTTAATTGTTTGGAAATACTAACTTCTAAAGGAAGAAAAATATGATGTTCAATGAGAAAGAAAGTTGTTAGACAAACTCCCAGTTATCAAGCAAGGAAACAAGTGATGCACAAAATTAAGAATTATCTACAATAGGAAAAGGCCAAGTTATTGAATCAAGGAGAAGAGGAAAGAGAGTCTATGATCAAGTATATTTCTACCCTCCAAGGTTATTAGAATAAATATCATGTTTTTCTGAATTGAAATACTCTTCTTTGATCAAAGTCGTAGTAGATTAGAAGTTTGGTTCTACTAATGATTTCTCTTCAATCTTGTGGCATTTTTTGGAAATAGGTTTTTGATTTGTTGAAGAACCCCTTTACAAACTCAAAATGTTTCTTGAAGGTTCCTAAAAAGGAAAAAGGGGTTACTATTTGAAAGCACTACACATTCATTTGGGATTTAAAATACAACATGCTTTTTCATTTTGAGTGTTTATTTTAGATTAGAAGTTTTCAAAGTGTTTTTTGTGTCTTGTGAGATAGGCACTTTTATGTAATCCATAGATTGATACAAACACACCCTCCCCCTTTTCCTTCATGGATCCTGGGTGCAAGATAAATTTGTATCAATATTTTAGTGGGCCTTCCTCCCAAGCATGCTATAAGGACAAGTGAGAGGAAATGACCCAAGTGGTAACGAGATAAGGCCAAGCTCTTCTAAACCACTATAAATAAATATCTTGGTGGCAAAAGGCATAGAGAGAGGATGATGTTAAGTTGGGATGTGATTCCATCTTAGTACCCATGTGGTGCATAAAAACCTATAGAGTGCAACCTCTATAGGCCAAGGGATCCCCTTCACAAAGGGTATAAGCTGCCGAAGGAACACAACCTTCCAAACTAATTTCCTAATTAAAAACCATTTGATTTAGCTGCCAAAAACCTTCTATTTGTCAACATAGGCACTGTGATTACACGTATGCAAAAGATACGTCTCATGTATCCCTCATTTTGAGATAGAAAATTCATTTTGGTCCTCGAACTTTAAGAAATTCAATTGCTTGGTAGCCCCAATAAGTGAGTGTTGTGGAGGGGAGACAATGTTGCCAAGCTTCTGACTATCTGATTTGAATGAGATATTTTATTTTTAGAGGATTTGACAAATATTTCCTTGGCCAATTTAGGATTTGTAAGCATAATTTTGTCTATTGTGTGTATTTTTCTTGCCAAAAGCATAAAACAATAAAAATCATTGGAAAACAATGAAAAATCAAACAAATCAGAAACTTGCTTATAATTGTGGAAAACACTATTTCTACACATGTATAATATAATTCTATGCATTTGATCAACTATCCTACGCATATGTTTGTCAGCATAACTGCGCATTCATGTCACTGTTTTGCGCATCCATTTGACTGCCTTACACATATATTGTTATGCATCTACACTCGAACAGTGAAACACTCATTTGGAGAAAAAATGGGATTCATATTTAAGTACCTTTTTTAGAACAGTTACCCTTTTTAGAACACTTATTGATTCCAGGATTATCAAATCATTTTTAGGGTCTTTTGATATAATTTGAACCACCATATCTAAATCTGTCATTCATCATACTTTGCCATTGTTAGTAATAACTGAGAGGGGGGGGGGGGGGGAATCANGGGGGGGGGGGGGGGTGAATCAGTGGCCTCAAAATATTCCAATTAATCAACCCAAAAACTTAGTACCATAATATTAAGCCTCTAGTTATCTTCAGTCCTACAATATGTATGCCTTCAATTAATTCTTTATGTTTACCCAATAGCAGTCTTTCATTTTACAGAAAAATAGTAAATAGCTTAGTGTCTACCGATAAATCTAGATTAGTTATGTGTAATTCAAAATAATAAAGTAATGACTCATAAACACATTGACACATGGATTTTTAATGTGGAAACCCTCTTAAGGGAAAAATCACTTGGGACTGGTAACCCAAAATTTTCACTCTTCTGAAGTGAGCTCGATGAAGAGCCAACCCTGTTAAAGGTTACAAATACACTGTTAGGTGTAACCTTGTTAGAGGATTTAAAATATTAGTTTGTCACTTGATATCGAGTATCTCTATGCTACCTTCTATGACCAAACCTTGGTTTGTCAAATGGTATCTGGCATCTTATGCTATCTTCATGATCAAAATTTTTGATACTCCTTAGAATGTATCTCAATGTAGAAAGGATCTTTAAATCTTGCTTGGTTAAGAGAATTTTTGAATCAATGGTTAAAATAAAATAGTAAATTATTTGTTCACATATACAAATTATACTTGTAGATTTTCAGATCTATTGTAAGCTCATTAAACCATTATGATCATTATATATTTTCAATACCTTTGCTCCCCTTTTATTTTGCTCAGTGATGTTGTGCTTTGTTACTCGGTGTCTGCAGAAATCTTTAGCTCTTTTGATAGCTTGATTGCTCAAGACTGTATGAAGTTGTTCTTCATTAGTTTCTCTTCATCATCCTCTTTTCATTCACTCCCCTTAATTCATAATGAATTAAGTTGTCTCTTTATAGACATGATATCACCATTTATCTCTTCTTGATTTTCTTGTTCTTGGTGTGATCCGCAATCTTAGCCAATCCTGATTTAAAGCATAACTCCTATTTCATCTTCTACAAATATTCTTTCCAATTGGATAAAACATCTTTAAATCTTTTACTCATCTCTGGCTTTATCTTGTCATTGAAAACAATGATAACAACTAGTTAAGTCTATATTTAGCTCTTCTAGCTAGATATTTTTTTGTTTCTAAAATCTAGTTAACTTTGGTGTTTTAACTCTTTGATAGCTTTGGTCAACACTTCAGTTCTCCTCAGGCTTCTCTCTCAGGGTTGTCTGTCCATCGGGGTTGTTTTTCCTTTAGGTTTCACTAAAAAATTCTTCTCGTCGGTTAACACTTTAATTCTGGTCATCAGTAATTCTTGTGATTCTACTCTTTGGTAATGCTCATCAGTTTATTTTCTTGGGCATCACTGTGACTTAAATTTTGATTATCTCTATCTATCGGGTTCCACTAGCCATCAGTGTTTGAAGTCACTTAGTGAATGCTTTTCTTTTATGCATTACTGAAAGCAAATTTTTTTCTCTTTGATTCTCTGAAGTCTTTGACACTTTGATTATAACCAATTATATTATATCAAGTTGACATCAATAACAATACAATCCATTAACCAATTTAATGTCTTGCATTATCTTTCTGAATTTTGGTGATCAACTTAACATTTTCAAACATTGAACCAGTTACATGTCATCAATCTCTCCCTTTGGAATTGATGGAAACACACTACATTATCAAACTATACTATTACTAATATAATATGAAATATAATAGTTTCATCAATCTTTCCTAATGTAACTATTACAAATGTCTGACTCTCGGTAAGATCATATAGCTTAGATTTGTTTCTTGCAGAGTGGGTTCTTCAATCTTCAATCCCTTCACTGGATAGATGTAGTTGTGTGTGTGTATTTGGGTACCTGTTGAAAATAACACAAAAACTCAATATGTCATTGCATTAGTTTAAATGGTTAGATAAAACATTAAAAACCACTAATATCATCCTATTGCCTTCTAACTAGAAAGAGTGTAATTAGTTGCATATTTAGCCCTCAGAATATGCTCCAAATCAGTGACCAATACTATTCTAGCATGAAGAATTTGATCCAAATTTAAACTAAAAATATGAAAAATCATGGGATTTAGCTTTAAAATATGAAATGGAAACAATAAACTAGCATGAGATAATAGATGAAATGTGAGTCTAGAGTGAATCTAAAAGCATAACAATGTATTTTTGATTTAAGGTGAAGGCTTATTTGCTCTCAAAATAGGCTTCTATTTACAGAAGAATGGGAGAGAGAGAGGGGGGACAAGGTTCATTTATGAATTTGAAGACTCATAAATGAATATGTAAGAGCCATTAATGCCCAAGGCATTAATAAGGCTTGGGAGAGACATAGGCTTAAGGTCTTCATATTAATGAAGGAATTAATGAAGGCCTTAAAGAGGCAAGGGAGGATGTAAGAGAGTGGCTAAAGAAAATGGACTTTAAGAAAGTCCAGCTTGAGAAAGTGGACTTTCTCAAGTGGGTTGAGTTGCTAAGCATTCCTTAATGGAATGTGACAACATTAGGAGGTGGGTTAGAGAAGAATTTAGGATTAGGATTAGATTAGCATGGGTGAATGGGTTGAGAAGGGTTAGAACCCAGAGTAGAAGTGGTTGAGATGGGTTAGGTTGGGGTTTGGGGGAATATTAATAAATGAAATAAATTTATTTAATTCATTTAGAAACATAGGAATTAATTATTTAAACAATGAAATTGCTTTTTAATAATTAGGGGACTATAGCCATTTTAATTAGATTAAATAGGCTAAGGGGATGGGTTATTTGCAAGTGGGTATTTGATTTTAGAATTTATTTAATTCCTTTATAATTAAATACTATAGTCATATTTGATTTTTGATTTGATTGGTTGACATTGATTTGAATTGTATGGCTATAATAGTTAATATAAATCAGTGATAAAAATCACCTAGGATATTAAATTGATTTAAAGAATTATGCCAAGCAGTAACAGGGTCGTTTGGACATAATCGAGGGTATGATCACACTTAGGGAAAATAGAGTCCATAGTTGCAATAGACCAAATTCAGGTGGTTACATCTGCCCCTCTTTGAATTGATGTGCAAGCAATGCATTGATTCAAAGAAAGTTTTTGATTTTGACTTCAAAAAGATTGAGAATCCTGTTCTTGGCTGTCGAACGAAATGTTGATGAGATCAATCTCACACTTGTTTAAACAAAACTGATAGAATTGATTTTGAACTTGGTTGTCATCCAAAGATCAATAAAAGATTTTTTAAAAATACCAATTCTGAACTTGGTTGTCGTCTGAAAATTGATAATACTGATTCTGAACTTGGTTGTCATCAAAAAATCAATATGAAGCTGCCAAGAGCTTTTAAAATCTCTTAAACAAGGAAACATAAAATATCCAGCTTATGAGAACCAAAGCTTTCTATCCAACAGTTCTGACTTTAGTCAAGAAACTGTTATGCCCCTAGTTTGTTTGATAACGAAGTCATTTTGATGCTATTTTGAGCAAAAATTTAATTGATGATAGTGTGATCATGCCCCCTTGGGAATGAAATCGAAGGAAAAGAAATAAAATCCCTTAGTTATAGAGAATAGAACACTTGTAGGAAGCGATAAGGCCAGAAAGAGCGAAGTAGAAGATGGTGTGTTTAAAAGGAAACACATGAATATCAAGTTAATTATGTGAAAATATGAGTGATAATGATGTTTAGATCAATATGTATGATAAAATGTGCAATATTTACCAATGTGGTGAACAAATGAAGTAAATTCACAATTTTTTTGAAACTATCGCAAAATGACACTGTGCTGCTAAAAATAGCATAGGCACCTTCGATTTTGTTCCTGATTGAGGAAAAAGAGAACACAGATGATGGTGTAGTTGCTTGGGAGGAGTTTTGGAAACCCTAAATGTCCCGAAAGACCCATATAAGCCTCCAAATTGACCATTTCACTATTCATTTTGACATTCAGCTATAGCAATTTAGAGAGCTCTACAGAGAAAATGGTGGTCCCTGTGAGGAAACATCAATTTGAGATGAGCCAACGACACCAGCGCCCAGCCGACTACCCACCGCCGGTAAGTGCTCAATAAACTACCCTGTGAATTTTACATTTTTGAATTTCAAGCATTTTAGAGCTAGTCAAAGATAGGATCACATCCGGGATTCTAGATTGCATCCTACGAAACGCACATCGCATCCAGGTTTTCCCAGATCGTATCTAGTTTTTTCTGGATTCTACGTCACATTTGGGTTTTCTCGGATCGCATCTAGTCCTTTAGGTTCAGTTATGTTTTGAGCTAGATTCCATTAGTAAATCATATCCCAGATTTCGGGGATCATACCCCGCATTTGGGATCACATCCTATTTTTCTAGGATCGCATCCTGTATGCGCAATCACATCTTGCATTTCTAGCATCGTATCTAGTAAAAAGACTTATGTTTTCAAATTGCTTTGATCTTTTTATGTCCTACAAACTGAAAATGACTGAGTAGAATAGGAATATGCCCTTTGTTGTAGATAGAATGTTGATGCTTGTGTGTGTTGTCAAAATCAGGCCCAATTTGAGGTAGTCGCCTTTCGAGGCACTTATCCTGCATGAGTTTTGGCATTGTCTGGCCAATTATCAAACGATGAGAAGAATATCATGATCCGATGTGGATTATGGTCATTGATAGGTTTACCTGAGATTGGGGTAAACCGAGGGTTGTTGATTGCTCTGGCTGAGAGATGGCATTCAGAGCACAACACCTTCCAACTACCAACTGGTGAGATTACTGTGACACTAGAGGATGTTTGGAGGATCTTGCATGTGCCCATGGTGGGACATGAGGTTTTCTTTGAGTTGAGAGCTAGTGATGTGATCAGGACTGATCGGAGGTTCTTTCAGGATGACAACATAGATCGCAGATACCTGTCATGAGACTACATGGTTGATCACTATGATCGACTAGCTGTGTACTTAGCTAGATTGGTAGGCGGCATCCTTATGCTAGACAAAGGACAACATGATTTCTTGGTGGGCTGGGTCAGCATGGTAGAGCAGATGATCGTCAACCACCAATGATTTGCCTGGGGGAGCTACATTTTGGCTCACATATACCGAGAGCTACACGAGATCGTTTAACACCATACCTGCAGCATGACTGTGGGCATATTGATTCTTCAGATATGGGCCTGGGAGCACATCCCAGTGACACGGCTGATTGGTGACAAGTAGAGGGCACAAGAGAAACCCTATGTATATATGTATGCAGGTCTATTACAGTAGCCCCACTTGGGCAAGGTTGAGTACTGGCGTCGTCTATTTGATGATATGACAGAGGTCGTGTGGTGACATACCTAGACTGTGAGGTATGGATAGCTGATGCTTGGAAGGTCCAATTTTTGTGTCAGAATAGATATTTGATTGGCTGTACCATATACATTATAGAGTGCTTCCTCATTACTAGAGTTTTGAGACAGTATGGGTGGCGACAGGGCCGTACAGAGGATGTGGCAGTTTATGCTCGGATCAGGGATGAGGTGGCTAACTGGGGAGCTCAGCTGACTTATGAGACCACTGCACATGACATCTGTGACATGGTAGCTATAGACTAAGAAATTTTCCTAGATGTTGAGGATGTAGGTGTTTCTGATGGGTATGCTACAGAGATGCTTCAACATCCATTTCCATGATTTATAGTGCCAGAGGAGATGATTCCTCATATAGAGGAGCCACTAGATTATGACCTTGAGGACTAACCTATCAGAGGGAGAGGCATCTGAGATAGAGCATCAGGAAGGCATGGGGGCCAAGATGGTGGCAGAGATGGAGGCAAAGGTGGCAGGCATCCTCCCCTAGATGATAGACATGATGGTGATGACTGGGGTGGACGTGGTGAGGCAGTAGATATTGGTGGTCCAAGTGGCAGTGGTTAGAGATGGCTGAGATATAGGTTTGTGGCCCCCCAGAGAGATCCAGGCCCTTTACTTACTCCTGAGCAGCAGAGATAGTGGAGACAGAGAGTGCAGGAGCAGGATCCTGGCAGAGATGGGGATCCTCTCTCGAGGTGTGAGTAGGAGAGAGAGGAGCTCAGAGTGCATATCATAGCCTTAGAGGCTAGGGTGACTACTACAGAGGCACTATTAGTAGACAGGGATAGACAGCTCAAGCAGCTAATAGCTGAGAGAGATACACAAGCCCAGACCGCAGTCCATCAGGGATAGAGGGTGACGTATTATTATGCTTTGTATCATGCTGCAGTTCTTGAGGGTCAGAGGGCACCCACATTCTCACACATAGCCCAGCAGTCAGAGGGGGCCATGCCACCTCTACCAGCACCATTCATGCCACCTCCTCCTCCTCCTCCTGATCAGGGAGAGGGGGCAGGCTAGAGTTGAGACTGTACACTATGTCTCTTTTTCTTGATATTTATACATGTATATCTGGATCCTGCTGAGATCCCCTTTTTGTACATTACATTGATATATATATCTAATTCATGAGTTTTGGCATACTGATTCTCTTTATGTGTACTATTACTCTTTATGCTGTGATACTCTTTTATGTGCATTGATACTCTTTATGCTTACTGATACTCTTTATGCTATGATTCTCTTTTATGCGCATTGATACTCTTTATGCTTACTGATACTCTTTATGCTATGATTCTCTTTATGCTCACTGATACTCTTTATGCTCACTGTTACTCTTTATGCTTTGATTGGTATCATTTTGGAAGTTTCTGGATTCTGACATGTTTCATGTGGTAAAGGTATCCATTTTGCTTTTCATAGATGTGGTAAATGTATCTTTTGCACATGTGATGATATCTTGAGCTCATGATGAGTTAGTTTATAGTTGATAATATCATTTCATAATGTGAATGTGATGAATATATTACTGATGTGAACAAATGATACCTATGTGAAAAATGCAAATGTATGTTTTCTTTGATTTTCCAGTTTATGCAAAAAGATATGTATGGATGCACTTAGGATGTAGAAGTAAAAATGCAATACATGGATGTGTTATCTTTGTATTTTCAGTTTAGTTTCCAAAATGTATGCAAAATGTATGATATGGATGATATCAGTAATATAAATGATGTAATTAACCTTATAGTGGTAGAAGAAGATAAAAACCATGTTTTGAGCTTAAATTTCCTTATGTTTGTTATGTACTATTAACAAAATGCATCAGCCAATCTTTAAATGCAGCTATATGAAGACTCTTAGGACTTATCATTGATTTAGCAAATATTGCAACATTTTTATCATCATTGGGCACTTTTGGAATGGATACCATCAAATAGTATAATCATCACTAATACCCACTCATATTATGATAATATGAATACTATATTTTATTAAAATGTCAGAAATAGACTTAGGTATCAAGGCATAGAAGCCAGGATAACAAAATAGTCACCTTCCTTTTAATATACCAGTTTCTGAGTAAGGCAAGATATTGAACCCGCAATGACCTTGAAAATTTATATCCTTGGGTACATTATGATTCGTATACCTTAGTGAGAATCTAGATCAGAAAATAGACAAGGAAATTGTGTCAAACTCACCATAGTTTACACATAACAAAGATCGAGATATATGCGGCTATCCACCCATAGTGGCAGCTCTTACCATAAACATCCAAGTTAGGTGAAATTTATAGGGTTATATGAAAAAATCACCATACACAGAAAATCAAGAAAAACATTATGCCCCCAATCCTTGCGACTCTTTGTCTTTGCACAGACGTCATTGAGTAACTAAGAAGACATAATAAATCATAAATTAAGAATCAATCCAATAAAATTTATAATTAATTAGATGCCCCTAGTTAAAATCATCATCAGGACATAAAAGAATCATAATCAATCCATTATCAAACTATGTGTTTAAGTAGTACTTCGTTCATTCATCTGTCAAACATAGTAAAGATTCATCAATCAAAAAAGTGTAATACCAGTAATATGATGTTCCATGTATGTGCCTTGATAGGATAATCCATTCATGTTTGCAATCCAATATGGCTTTGTAGGAATGTTATGAATGTTTTAAATGTCATGTCCCATGTTGTTTTAAAAGACACCTGTGTTTGAGGAAGTGACATTGTTTTACATGTATTTGAGAAACATCATGTTTGTGAGACAAACCATCCTAGAGAAACCTAGCAACTGCAACTGACTATGCCAACAAAGATGCCCCCAGTGCAGAATGACTTATTCCTAAGACGTAAAGATAGACAAATCCCAAGCGAGGATAAG
>MU227345.1:4245474-4269617 GCA_018584345.1 Thuja plicata
ATGTGACAACATTAGGAGGTGGGTTAGAGAATAATTTAGGATTAGGATTAGATTAGCATGGGTGAATGGGTTGAGAAGGGTTAGAACCCAGGGTAGAAGTGGTTGAGATGGGTTAGGTTGGGGTTTGGGGGAATATTAATAAATGAAATAAATTTATTTAATTCATTTAGAAACATAGGAATTAATTATTTAAACAATGAAGTTGCTTTTTAATAATTAGGGGACTATAGCCATTTTAATTAGATTAAATAGCCTAGGGGGATGGGTTATTTGCAAGTGGGTATTTGATTTTGGGATTTATTTAATTCCTTTATAATTAAATACTATAGTCATATTTGATTTTTGATTTGATTGGTTGAAATTGATTTGAATTGTATGGCTATAATAGTTAATATAAATTAGTGATAAAAATCACCTCGGATATTAAATTGAATTAAAGAATTATGCCAAGCAGTAACATGGTTGTTTGGACATAATTGAGGGTATGATCACACTTAGGGAAAATAGAGTCCATAGTTGCAACAGACCAAATTCAGGTGGTTACAGTAGCAACTTCTGTCTCTATTCTGACATGTGCTCTGCCTTGATTGTTCCTCTTCTTAATAATCTCTTTTTCCTTTGAAAACAATCTCTCCCTGTGTATGAACTCTCTCCCTTTGTTAATTCTCTCCCTTAGATGGATATTTCATATGTAATCTCTCCCCATGGATAAAAATTAACTTTTCCTTTTGATTCTTAGTAACTTCTCTTCATGGATAATGATATAATCTTTTCTGATAATAAGATTGTCTCTCCCTTATAATAATGAGAATCTCTCCCTTTGAAAACAATGCAAAACAATTTTATTCTATATCATCTTCCATCCCTTTTTATAATATACTCCTTGAATTTCCCTATCCATCAGCAATACATTGTCTCAGGTGTTCGGTGCAGATTTATACCTTACTATGTACAGATGTATCTATTGCTATTCATCTTGGTGATTGCATCAACATGAATGATCATCTAATTGTCTGTAGGTTGATGCAACCTCCTAGTCAGCTTACTGACCAATAGACAAGGGTTGTACCCCTAGTCTTTGTCTCAAGTACTCAAATGTATCTTTCAGTGATGGCTTGGTGAATATATCAGCTAATTATTTATGTGATTGAACATATTCTAGTATCACCTCCTTTTCTTTCACTTGTTCTCTTAGATAGTGATACTTGATAGAAATATTCTTAGTCTTGGCATGCATGATTGGATTCTTAGAAATGTTAATTGCACTGGTATTATCACAATATATAATCACTGGTTCAAGGATCTTCATAATCATACCTTCCAGCAACTATTTGATCCATGCAATATTGGAGCAATTTGAAGCAGCAACCACATACTCTACTTTTGCAGTAGTCTGAGAGATGCATCCTTGATTCTTACTGATCCATATGACAAGTCTGTCACCCATGAAGAATTCTCCTCCAATTGTTCTCTTTCGGTCATCAATGTTTGTAGCCCAATCAACATCTATATAGACTTGTAGCTCAAATTTTCCTTCTCTTTTATACCATAAGCCATAGTGTTTGGTGTTCTTCAGATATCTCAGAATTCTCTTGACAACAACTGTATGTAATTCTTTGGGATTAACAGAGAATCTTGCAATGATTCCAACTGCATGTGCTATATCTGGTCTGGTATGAACAACATACATTAGTTTTCCAATCATTGATCTATACAAGGTCTGATTTACCTCATTTTATTTGTCTTCTTTTGTCAGCTTACATCTGGTAGCCATAGGTGTTCCAACTGGCTTGGAATGTTCCATCTTGAATATCTTCAACACTTCCTTGATGTATTTGGACTGAGTGGTATATATGCCTGCATCTTGTTGAAGAATCTGTAGACCAAGAAATAATTTGATGTCCCCAAACATAGATATTTCAAATTCTTTGCTCATTTCTTTAGCAAAGGATTTGCATAAAATTTTATTTCCCCCAAAAATGATATCATCAACAAATATTTCAGCAATCAAAATATTACTATCGTTATCTTCTTCTAAGTATAGATTGCTATTTTCACTTGTTCTTACAAAATCAATGCTAATGAGATAGGAGTGAAGTATTTCATACCAGGCTCTAGGTGCTTGTTTCAATCCATATAGGGCTTTATGTAGTCTACATACCATGTTCCTCTTGTCTGGATCAACAAACCCTTTTGGTTGTTCAATGTATACCTCTTCTTCTAGTATTCTGTTTAGGAATGTAGATTTGACATCCATCTGGTATACCTTGAATCCTTTGAATGCAACATAAGAAAGTAAGACTCTTACTCCTATTCTAGCAACAGGTGCAAAGGTTTCTACATAATCAATACCTTCTTCTTGTGCATACCCCTTACATACTAACCTTGCTTTGTTTCTTGTGACTTCTCCATTCTCATTTAGCTTGCTTCCGAATATCCATTTGGTACCAATGACATTCTTGTCATCTTGTCTTGGTACTAGTGTCCATGTACTATTCTTCTCAATCTATTCTATTTCTTCATTCATAGCACTAACCCATTCTTCATTTTCAAGTGCAGTATTAACAGATTTAGTCTCAAAATCACAAATTAAACATCTAGTGTTTAGTGAGTTACTTCTTGTTCTCATTCTAGCCTTCTTGTCTCCTATGATTTGATTCTATGGATGATTTCTTCTGACAGAATTGGAAATTTTTGGTTAAGCTCTTTGTCCATCATTCTGATTATCTTCTTGTCCTTCATTCTGATCTCCATCACTTGGTACATCATCTTGAGTTTTATCCTAATTTTTGGTAATTGCAACCTGATGCTTGTGTGCAATATTTTGTTTCTCGGGAGTGATACACTATTGCTCGGGTAGATTTTCAAGTTCTTCAATATAAACAAACCTGTTCTAGTCCTCTAGTTCTCTTCTTCTTCCCTTATCATTCTTTTCTGCAAATTTATCTATCTTTACATTTGTACTTTTGATGATCTTGTTAGATGACTTGTTAAGACACTTATAAGCCTTTCTTTTGGTGGAATACCCTAGAAAGCTACCTTCATCACTTTTGGAGTCAAGATTTCCATTTCTATCATCCTTTAAAATATAACATTGACTACCAAATATTCTGAAGTAACTTACATTAGGTGTGTAACCATACCAAAGCTCATAGGGTGTCTTCTTTGTGTCCTTCTTCAATTGTACTTTGTTCAATGTGTAGACAACAGTACTAAAATCTTCCCTCCAAAAAATTTGAGTGATGCTTTTCTCAATCATCAATGTCCTTGCACATTCAACAATGGATTTGTTTCTCCTCTAAGCAATTCCATTTTTCTGTAGTTTTCTCAGTGCATAAACCTATCTTTTAATTCCATGTTCATTATAGAAATTAGTGTATTCATCTGAAATAAACCCCCCTCCTCTATCCGACCTTAAGCATTTCAATTTATTATCACTTTGTTTTTCTACCATATCCTTATACCATTTAAACATCTTGAATGCTTCTGATTTATCTTTTAAGAACATAACTGTCATCATTCTAGAATAATCATCAACAAAGAGAATGAAATACCTATCTCCATAGTAACTCTTTCTCCTCATGGGTCCACATAGATCATTATGGACTAATTCTAGAATTGCATTATATGTATGGGTTTTACTATTGAAACTAGACTTTTTCATCTTACCACCATTATAGTATTCAAGAGTTTCAAAATTTTGTTTATCACCAGTTATGTGGTGAGTGTAGCCACTATCTATGATCTAGACATCATTCTTACTAACCTTAGATATGAGTGCAGTTTCTACATACCTTTCTTCTTCTTTGTCTTAGTCATCCTTCATGGATACAAATACCATCTCAATGTCTTCTTCAGATTTGGTGTTAGTATCATCAACTCTTTTCTCAGGTAGGTAACAAGATTTCTTTCCTTTGTCCTTATAGTCTCGGGTATCTCTTCTTTTAGTTTTTCAGTTGCTTCGATAATCTCTGTTATCACCTTAGTCAAACTTCTTTTCATATGTTCTATCATTACTTCTATCATCTTTTCTTCTATTAGGGCATCTTGCAACAAAGTGTCCAACCTCTTTACAATTAAAACATACAAGTGGTAATTTACCTTTGTATCTCCCTTTGCCTCTCTGCAATCTTCTTGCCATTAGTGTTTCAATCTCATCAAGTCCTTGATCCTCATTATCACTTTCACTATCATTCCTCATAGTGTGTCTATGAATTGACTTGCTTATTTTCAAAGAATATTTGAATGCAGATTCTATAGATGGTAAGACGCTATTATCAAAGTTATTCATCTACAATAAAATCAGTCTACCAATTAGACTGAGTAACTATATTATTTGTAACTACTCTCATTTCTTTTATAGAAGAAACTCTAATAGCATATACAGGCAGTAAGGTTCTTAATATTTTACTTACCACTGGCTCTTCTTCAAGTACACCTCCAACTCCTCAGATAGCATTGACTACCTCTTTGATTCTACATCTATATTGAGTGATATTTTCTCCTTCTTTCATCCTTAGGTCATCAAACCTCTCTCTTAGGCTTTCTGCCTTGGATCTTAGTACATTTGCATCTCCTCCATGTACCAACTTCAACTTATCCCACATTTTCTTTACAGAGGTGTAGGTTTTGACATCTTCAAACTCAGCATCGGAGAGTGAGGAAGAAAGTTCTATCATCATGCAATTATGCTCATGCTTTTCTCTTAATTTCTCAAGAGTATGAGGTCCTGTAGGTAACAAATATTTAGTATCAAGGTGTTGAGTAACATCATTACCCATACCTGATAGGTGGAGTCTTATTTTTCTTTTCCATGATGCAAATTTGTCTTTATTCAACTTGGGAACATCTCATTTGTTCATCTTGTGATCTTTTCCTTGAGCTATTAAACTCCCTTTCTAAGAACACAAGCTCTAATACCAATTGTTAGTAATAACTAAGAGGGGGGTGAATCAGTGGCCTAAAAATATTCCAATTAATTAACCCAAAAACTTAGTACCATAATATTAATCCTCTAGTTATCTTTAGTCCTATAAGATGTGTTCCTTCAATTAATCATATCAAATAACTACAGCTTGGAGTTATCTTTTAAACCTTATTCTTTATGTTTACCAAATAGCAGTCTTTCATTTTACCAAAAAATAGTAAATAGCTTAGTGTATACTGATCAATCCAGATTAGTTATGTGTAATGCAAAACACTAAAGTAATGACTCATAAACACATTGAAACATGGATTTTTAACGTAGAAACCTTGTTAAGAGAAAAACAACTCCCAAAATTTTTACTCTTCTAAAGTGAGCTTAGTGAAGAGCCAACCCTTTTAAAGGTTACAAACACATTGCTAGGTGTGACCTTGTTAGAGGATTTAAAAGATTAGTTTCTCACTTGATATCGGGCATCTCTATGCTACCTTCTATGACCAAACCCTGGTTTGTCAAATGGTATCTAGAATCTCATGCTATCTTCATGATCAAACTTTTTGATACTCCTTGGGATGTATCTCAATATAGAAAGGATCTTTAAATCCTTCTCGGTTAAGAGACATTCTGAATTAATGGTTAAACTGAAACAATAAATGATTTGTTCACATATACAAATTATACTTGCATATTTTCAGATCTATTGTAAGCTCATTAAACCATTCTGATCATTATATCTTTTCAATACCTTTGCTCCACTTTTGTTCTTATCGATGATGTTGTTCTTTGTTGCTCAGTGTCCACATAAATCTATAGCTCTTTCCTCAGTTTGATTGATCAGGACTGTATGAAGTTGTTCTTCATCAGTTTCTCTTCAACATCCTCTTTTTCATTCACTCCCCTTAATTCATAATGAATTAGGTTGTATCTTTATAGACATGATATCATTGTTTCTCTCTTCTTTATTTTCTTGTTCTTGGTGTGATCCATAATCTTAGCCAATCCTGATTTAAAGAATAACTCCTATTTTATATCATAGAAATATTCTTGGCAATTGGATAAAATAGCTTTAAATCCTTTACTCATCTCTAGATTTATCTTATTGTTGAAAACAATGATAAAAACCAGTTAAGTCTATATCTATCTCTGGCAGCTAGATATTTTGTCATTTTTGAACTCCAGTTAACTTCGGTGTTTTAACTTTTTTGATAGCTTTGGTCAACACTTCAGTTCTCCTCAAGCTTCTCCATCGGGGTTGTCTATCCGTCGGGGTTGTCTATCCTTTGGGCTTCACTAAAAAATTCTACTCATTTGTTAACATTGTAATTCTGGCTGTCGGTAATGCTTATGATTCTTTTCTTTGGTAATGCTCGTCGATTTATTTTCTCGGGCATCACTGTGACTTAAATTTTGTTTATCTCTATCCATCGGGTTCCACTAGCCATCGGTGTTTGAAGTCACTTAGTGAATGCTTGTCTTTATGCATTACTGAAAGAATAATATTTTCCTCTCTGATTCTCTAAAGTCTTTGACACTTTGGTTATAACTAATTAGATTATATCAAGTTGACATCAATGACAATACAATCCATTAACTTATTTAATGTCTTGGATTATCTTTTTGCATTTCGGTGATCAACTTAACATCTTCAAACATTTAATCAGTTACATGTCATTAGACATACATTCATTTATTATCATTTTTCTTAGTGTTGATGTTATTCAGAACTTTGATCTTAGTAAGTTTCAACAATTGAGATTTATCATCCTTCTCTAGAAGCTTGCACTAAACATCTTGATAGTATTAGTCATATCATAGAGAGTTTTTATCTCCCATAGACTTTATTATTCAAGATTGTTACCATCAAAACCTCAAATTTTTTCAATGAATAAATTCACCATTATCATACATCAACATGTTAATCCAACTTAAATTCATTTTATCTTACACGTTTTATGGTTCAAACTATATCCAAGAAGAAAAATGAAGACAAATCAAAACCAACCATGGAAGGGAATACCAATAATTATAACCCCTTTTCCAAATTCCCTAAATGGGGCTCAACTTCCAACAATAATGATATTGAACCACCTAATGAGGAAATCCAAGAATCTCTAAAAGATCCAAGGTGTCATAAGGTTATAGAGAGAATATTGTATATGTACAAAGAAAGGTATTTGTTAATGCTTGCACAACAAGGGGAAAAATTACCTTATGATTTTAATGTTTCTACTTTGAAGGAATCTCCTAAAATAGAAGAGAAATCTAAATACCATGGTAAACAAGAGGCAAGTACATCTTTATAATCCTTGACACAACAAATCCAAATCCTACAACAACAAATTTTTGATATTAAAAAATGATCAAGCACTGAAAGGTATTCTTTAGATGATATTTGTCCATATCTGACATTTGTCTAGATTTGACAAATACAATGAAAATACAGATCCACAAGACCATGTAAGGGAATTTTGCGCTACTTTTATTGAAGTAGCTCACAATGACACTTATCTTATGAGATTATTCCCACGAAGTCTAGGAGGTCAATCAATGGAATGGTTTTCAACATTACCTCTTGACATTAAATCTTTCAATGAGTTAGTGGATAAATTCATAACACAATATTCTTACAACATTAAACATGAAGTTAAAATGGTTGATCTTTGCAATGAATGATGAAAGAATGAAGAACCATTTCTCACTTATTTGCAAATACAAAGGCAAAATTTTGCAAAATATCCAAGAATTATACCAGAATAAGAGAAAATGGATATTTTTTTGCATAATCTTATTCTTGACATGAGTTATTGTTTGCAACTCCAATGTCCCCCAAACTTAAATAAAATCAATGAGAATGGAGCTAAGATTGAGGACACCATGTTTCAAAAAGGAGAGTTGAAGCATTTTACCCAAGATAATGCTCATCCCTCTAGTTCCAATAGTTTCAAAAATAACATCAATAATAATAACAATGACAAATCCAAATTTTGGAACAAAAATAAAAATGTTGTTAATGATGACATTGTTGATAATAAAAATGTAAAGCGACGCAACCAATCTTGAATCTAGGTAGAAATACTTATGTTCCTCAATCAAACAATCAATAGAATAATCCATCAACATTAAAACAACCTTATGTACCAAGAAAAAGGTGTTCACACCCTTTGAGGAATCACTTGAATCTTATTTAAGGAAGTTATTCACCAAGAAACTCAACACACTTTCTGAAGTAAGAGATTATGAACCTAGAGTAAAACCTTCTTGGTGGAGAGATTTTGATATTTTTGAATACCATAGAAGTAAGGGACATAAGATTAATGTCTGTCAAAGATTGAAAAATTTAATCCAATATTTTATTGATAACAAGGAAATAACAACTGATGGACATACCTCTAATGAAACACATACAACTTTTAAGGATCCACTTCCTGAACATGAGAAAGGAAGTTCCTCCAACACCAAAGGAGTGGAACATGCTAATTATACTAGGACATCTTATGAGTACATAAATCATATTTCCAAATGTTATTCACATGTCAATATGATAATTATTAGGAAAAAGAAGAATATAGACCTTTTAATCTTACCACATGTGGTCAAGAGAAATTTACCCTTCAAGGTGTGTCATCTCAACCGTCATCTTCTCCAAACAAGCCTATTTACATTCCAAAGGCTACTTTGGTTGTGTCAAATCAGTATAATATCTTGGAACAACTAAATAAGACAGCAACCCAAATTTCAATATTAGAGATTTTAAGTCTTTCACCATCTCATAAGGATATTTTAGAGAAAGAACTTTTAGAAAATAGTGTACCAAAAGATCTTGACCTGCCAAAATTTGAGGCTATTGTAGTACACCTCACAGCTCCTCATTATATGTCTTTCAATGAAAATGATGATCTTACGATTAATCAATCCCATAATGCTCCACTTTATATTGAAGTCATCATTCAGAATCATAAGATCAAAAGAGTCCTTATAGATGAGGGAGCTAGTTTGAATATCTGCACTTTAAAACTAGTCCTTGCATTGAGATTTTTTGAAAATTTTGTTGATCCTAAGAATAAAATCACAATCAAAGACTATGATGAAGAAGAGAGAGAATCCAAAGGGTCTATTGTTCTTCCTATTAGAGTTAGTCCTGTAGTCATAGACCTTATTTGTTAAGTGCTGGATATGGAATTAGCTTACAATATTTTGTTAGGAATACCCTGGATACATTCAATGCAAGAAGTACCATCTACCTATCATCAATGTTTAAAATTCCCTTATAATGGACACAAGATAAAAATTAATGGGGATCCTAATCCATTTCAGTACTATAACACACTTAAGTCAACACCTGAGGTTCTTTTAGCTCATAATAGGGCTTCATCTTCTACATCAACTGTTGATCCTAATAATGTAACATCTACATCAAAATATTCTAACAATAAGGTTGATGTAGACACCTAAATTTGGTCAAGTGTATTTTATCAAATCAAAAGGCAATTTTTTCAAATAAAATGGATTGATTCAATCAAAAGGGACTAAATCACATTAAATCAAAGGATTAATTAATAAATATATAGATTAATTAAATATAATCCTAAAAGGGATAAATCAAAGCTATATAATTGATTTAATCAATTTATTTTGTATAGTTTAAATAAAAAATCAAAACCAACTTATTCCCTTACATGGCTAGTTTAATTAATTAATTAATTGAATTAATTAAATCCTTATTTCTTTCAACAAAGGAGACAAGAATTCAAAGAGCCAATGAGAATCAAGGATTGAAAGCACATGGATCACTCCAAACTTTACAATCTTGATCACTCACTTAACTCTTTAAAATCCTTACCACTCAATTTGTCTCTTAGTCCCAAACTTTGAGACCACAATTTAAATGGTCTCCCCATTTGAAACCATTTGAAATCCTTCAACTCAAATTTTTTTTGATCATGATCAACTTAACTCTACCCCTTACCCTTGGGAAATCCTATAAATACAAAGCATTTTGAGAGCATTAAGAATCCTAGACATTCATGAGCAATTGTATCTACACTATAGAGAAATTCATTGCAATCAGAGCAATTTGAGAGCATAATTGAATGAATTGCATTGAAATTTTAGAGTTGAGAGCTAGATTTAGGCATTATCATACATCAATTCTCATTCTAGGACCGCCACTAATGGAGATTAAGGATGAGAGATTTAGCATACTTAGTTAGAGAGCCATGGAATGCTTATTGTTATTTTGTCAATTATTTGAGTTAAATTACACTTTTCTTTCCATATAATTTATTGATTTCAAACTAATTTCATGAAGGTATACTTTATATATACACAAATGGCACCCACCGTGGGGTTTTAGGCCTCTAATCTCTATTTTTCATCAATATTTGCATGTTTTGTATATTTTCTTATTGTATTTTTCAGTTTGCAGGAAAATCAATGTTGATCAGATAAATGTTCATGCATATAGACAACGAAGCCACACCTACAAGTACTTCTTTCAGTCCGTAGCAGACATAAGTGCCACCTATGAGATAAATTTTTGCGCGTACAGACAATGAAATCATGCCTGCAACATTTCAATCACTGCTTGCTAGTTTTCTTATCTCGCATTTTCTGTTGTATTTTCATGCCTCTGAAATCTATTTTATGCCTGTTAATGTTTAAATTCACGCGTATTAACTTGTTAAATTACACGTGTAGTACTTTAAATTTTCACGTAAACTGCAGTAAAGCGTCGCTTATAAGTTGTTAAATGATGCATAGTGAATTACATGTTTTTCAATTTGAATCCTGTTAAAATCAAAATATTAACACTTTGTATTTTCTGATTTGCAGATGAGAAAATATCCAAAAGTGAAAAACCTAAATAGAGAGTTTGCAAAAGGAGTAAATAGGTAAGAATCCTTACCAAACATGCAAATAAACTTTACAATTTTTCCATTTTAGAAAATCTAGAAGAGGAAGAGAAGTTGTATGAATACTTTGTTAAAGTTGTTAAAGCTTACAAGAGCAAGTTTCCTTCATTGAATTAACACCAAATTTGGTAGGATCTTTAATAAATTCATAAATTTAGGAAAGATCCTTAAGTTTTGTTATTTCAATTTCCTTTGTTTTCTCTCATTGTGTTGGTTGTGTTGACTAACTTGTTAGAGGAGATGGAGAGGGAATGATCACCACTAGGTGAGTTAAAAAGAAAGGAAAAACACTCAAAAATGTGCGTAGCCTTTGCTAGCTACATGGAAGAGGTATTTTTCTAAACAAGCTTGCACTTGATCAAATTTTGGCAATTTCACTTTTCAAAATCTAGTTTAATTAAAGCCTATTATTCTTCACCAAAAATGACATTAGGTATATGCTCTCAACTTTTTGAAGTTGATCAAAAATCCAAATGTGTCAGATTTGGGGATAGGAATAAAGGTTGGTAAATGAACCAAACACTTCAATTCTAAAAACCTCCTTGTCAAGGTTAAAAATTTACATTTGTTAAAAGTGTTTGGAATTGGAAAAGTTAGTAGGGATATTCTCTTCACTCTTTGAGTGAATCAAACTCCCAAACCTTCTTGATTCAATTCATTTATTTCTTTAAGTATGAACATGATAGAGATTTAGAGGGCTTTCCTTCTGAGTACATTCTTATAAGGATGGTGAGAGGGAATGACCCAAGTGGGAGACAATCACTTTAGCCATGATAAAATCTGACCCACTATAATATAAATGTATTCATCCTCAAAAGGATTGAGTGACAAATAAGTGTTGAGAATATTCACCTCCTCTAGTAGTCCTTCAGGATTACACAAAATTGTGTCTTTATGCGTGTGAGAGGCCCTTGTAATGAGGTTATAAGAGAATTTTCATTTATTTGAATGAAGTTACATTATAACCTGGATAAAGTAGCAAACCTATCTTTTAAAGCCATGATTAAGAGCCAAATTTGACTTTAGGTAGATTGTTTGGAAGATTTTCTTGTTAAGACTCATTATAGCATCCAAGAACATACACTTTGTGTGATTTAGGATAGATAAAAATAATCTTCTCTATGTTTTGTGTTTGTTTCTAAAATTTCATTCAAGAAAACATACTGGAAATTTGATCACAAACTTTAAATTTTTAAAAATCTCTCAAAAATAGTGACGGATAACTTTACCTGGTTAAGTGAAGTGTATCATTGTTCATGTCATGCGTGTTAGTATTTCTATGCCATGTAAAAAAACTTAAGAGGCATGTACTATGTTCTAACTTGCATGTAGTCACTCTCCAAGTTTCGCATACAATTGTTAAGTTTCACATGCTAATAATCAAACACCATGTGTTGTGTCTTAAAATTGTGCATAGCAACTTTTCAGTACACGCGTAAGCAACTATTAAGATGTTGGAAATATTGCTACAATGTAGACAATTTTTATTTTGTCATTGATGTCAAACCTTAACTTGTGAGACTATTGTTGTATGTTTGAGTACCTTATCCATTGATTGATGAAGATTTGAAAGAATGGGATAATAAGAAGACCAAGGAAATGGTTGAGTTATGAGTATACACTAGGGTACTTGATCATTTGGCACTTTGGAAAAGTGATACATTGTTTATCTATCACTGAATGTTCACTGGAAGGTCGATGCCAAGCAAAGAAAAGTCGATGCCGAGCAAAGCAAAAGGTGATGCCGAGCAAAGCAAAGATGATGTCGAGTGCTAGTAAAATGTCGAGAGAGACAGAGAAAGCCGAGCAACAGTATTTTGTTTATTGATGAGATTTGAGATCTATGGCCAACATAGTTCATTTTATTGGGATATGCATTGTTAATTAAGATTAGTCCATATTAATTTAATGCACAAGAAACTGTTATTAGCGCATGGATTCAATGTTTAATTAATGAATGTATTGGAGAAGTAAATTAAATGTAATGATGGAAAGATCTATTGGATCTGGCCTAACCTAATATCTATGATCTTGATTAAGCAGAAAAAGATCTATCTGACCTAGATGGAGAGGTATATTATAACCTACTGTGGTTATTGTTATGGTGTCCAATGAAGGAGAAGTGGAATGCAAAGTATTGCATGGTTAATTGATTGATTGGTAAAGACCTAGCAGAGAAGGCTGAGCAGAGAAGCGAAGTGATTGCTTGACGAATTTCCAAGAAGATCTAAAGTTTGAGATGAAAATGGAGGACACTCAGTGAATTAGCATTAGATCTAAAATTGTATCTGGATTTGTAAAGTAAGTTGTATGTATCATATCACACCTACTGATTACTTTCTAACCATTGTATCAATTCAAATCCTTTAACCAGGTTGACCTAACAATCATTGTATAAATCCTTTGAATAAGGTGACATTCAGATTGAAATGTTCTAACTCCTTTAACAAGGCCACTCCTGACAAGGTGATTAAATCCTTTAACCAGATCACATTTGACAGTGTGTTTTGTAACCTTTAATAGGGTAGGCTCCTAATAGGGCATCACTTCAGAAGAGTGAAATTTTGGTAGCATGTTATTGGTGGTTTTACCCATATTGGGTTTCCACATTAAATTATGGTGTCAAAATGTGTGAATGATATTGTTGTGTTTTATTTTTAAGTTTCTGCAAGCTTATTTCATTAGTACAGTAAACTACACACTTTTGTTGTTTATTGCTGCCGAGAAGATCTGAGTTGTTGAAGTTGGTTTAAAGTTTTATATGGGCGCATCTGGACCTGAGGATAACTGATTCACCCCCCTCTCAGTTATTCTGAATTCATCCTAACATAAGTGTCGTGTATCATCAAGCAAAGTAACACATATAGACTGAGACAACAAAATAGGGGTAACTTCCCAAGGGTTTGGAAATAAATGAGTTTCATATTTGGATATCCATTTTCAAGTTCTACCTATTCATAATCTTACATTGACCAAAATCCCTCATATTTGGAGAATTCAAAAAAATCATTTTAGGGATTGATCACAGGGGATAAAAATCCAATAAATCATTAATTTATGATCATGCAATATTTCACCAGATACCACTACATAAATTCTACCTTGCAATCAGAAGACACATATCTCAGGCAAGAGATTCCCTTTCCAAGTGATACCTTTACCTCCTCACGACAAACAATTGAACCAACAAAAGAGGTGGAACCAAATAGGATGGCCTTTCCTTTTGGTAATATGGATCCCGATCTCATTAACCTTGTCAACAAGGACAACACTAATAATCCTAATAATGGAAATGCAGAGGTTAATGGACTAATGGAGGAGGAAGTGACCCTAGAAACCAAGGGGTAGACAACAATAATGGAGGTAAGAATGACCCTAATGATGAAGAGGCTACCGAGGAAAAAGTCAACATAGTGGTACAAATCCCATTCTTCATGAAACTCATGGAGAAAGTTTTGGAAAGATATAGGAAAAAGTACTTTCTAGACCTAGCACAAGCGGGGAAAAAACTTCCCCATGACTATGATGTTGATAAATTGAAACAAAAAGAAGATGAGACTAATCCTATTGATATTATGAACAAAAAATTCAAGTTATTTCAAATGCAATTGGACAACATGAAATAAATGGGGGCTCCTAAACCCTTTTCTATCAAAGCATTGTGTCCTTTCCATTTGATAAAACCCTAATTATGGTGTCATTCCCTAGTAATGAATTTTTTCCTAAGTATGATAAATATCAGGGAGCATCCAATCCACAAGATCACTTAAGGGAATTTTGTGCATTGATCTTGGAGTTCATGCATGACCCAACTTATTTAATGAGCTTATTTTCAAGATGCCTTGGAGGAATGGTGATGGAGTGGTTTTCCAACCTACCTTTGGTATTTGCAATTTTGAAGAATTAGCTTCCAAATTCGTGACACA
The DNA here is from genome assembly GCA_018584345.1 of Thuja plicata. Classification (NCBI taxonomy): domain Eukaryota; kingdom Viridiplantae; phylum Streptophyta; class Pinopsida; order Cupressales; family Cupressaceae; genus Thuja; species Thuja plicata. Next base: position 4,260,237 of record MU227345.1, read on the forward strand.
CTACTCTTATAGTATTAAACGTGAAGTCACAATGATTAATTTATGCAACACCAAACAATGTGATGGAGAAGGATTCTTTCTTTTCCTACAAAGACGGATAGTGATATTTGGTAGATACCCTCAAAGTGTTCCCAAAATGGAAAAGATGGATATCTTCATCAATAGCTTGAATACATAAATGAACTATTATTTGAGGTTACAATGTTCGTGTTCTTTCCAAGACTTAATCAAGAATGGAGTTACAAAGGAGGAAGTATTATTGAAAAGTGGAGAACTCAAACTCTACAAGGATAACAAATTTTTTACTAATAACAATACTTCCAACAACAACAATAATAGGGATCCTCCTAACAATAATATATTTTGGATGAAGAACTAAAAAGGGTGTGGTTACTGATGGAGTTTTGGAAGCAAATAACTTAAAGGCCACTCCATTTAATCTCATGAGAGGATCCAACCAAGATAATAATGTAAATAAGGCACCCAAGGTTCCCTTCAACAATAACAACAACAAGAATTTTGGGAACAATCAAGAGGCTAACAAGCCCAAACCCTTGTTTGCTCCATCTCCTAGAAGGAAATTCACACTCTTGGGTGAACCTCTTGAAAATGAATTGAGAACTCTCATTATGAATAATATTATTGACTTACCTAGAGCTCAGCCCTATGAACCAAAAGTAAAACTATCATGGTGGAGTTAGTCAAATCATTGTGAATACCATTGAAATCAAGGACATAAGACAAATGATTGCATGCACTTGAAACATGTGGTGCAAGACCTTATTGATAATGGTGTGGTCAAAGTGGAAGGACCTCAAAAAAATTAAGATCACACGACACTCAAAACACCTTTCTTCAAGCATGAGACATGAGAATATTCAATGCTAATAATAATGGAAATAATTCAAGAGGTAATAACAAAGTTAACTTTACCCATAGTTACGATAATAGTATCAATGCCCTATCAAGACATGATAATACCATAAATGTTGTTGTGGTAAAGGAACAGCCTAGCAAAGAGACCTCTAATGTTGTTACTAGGGGGCAAGCAAAAAGGATCGCCCTACAAGGAAGTGAACCTAGAAATTTTGGTCCTACACAAGAAACCACTTTGGCTAAACAAGCATCTTCTTTAATGAGGCTCTATAGCTTAGTGGATCAATTACAAAAGACACTAGCTCAAATTTACATTTTTTAGCTATTGAAACTTTCTCCAAATCATAAATAAATATTGGAGAAAGATCTTGCGTAAATTACCATTCCTAAAAATTTGGAGAAAGAAAGGTTTCAATACATGGTGGGTCATCTCATTGCACCTCATTGTCTATCCTTTTACGAGCAAGATGACATGTCCATAAACCATCCTCAAAATCTCCCATTGCATATAGAGGTTTTGATCCAAAAACACCATGTTAAAAGAGTCCTCATTGATGGAGGAGCTGGTCTAAACATTTGTACCTTGAATCTAGTCAAAGCTTTAGGGTTATCCGAATCATCTATTGATACCAAGAAACAAATCACTATAAAATCTTATGATGAGGAGGAGAAATCTTCAAAATGAATGGTGGGTTTTCCCATTTAAGTGGGTCCAATCAAGAAAGATATTGTTTGTCAATTCCTTGACATGAAATTAACTTATAATATTTTATTGGGAAGGCCATGGATTCATGAAATGCAAGTGGTGCCTTTGAAATATCACCAATGTATCAAGTTTCCATACATTGGTGAAGAAATAACTATTAGATGAGATTAAAATCCCTTTCAATATTATAATATGGTGAAACCTCTTCATGAGTTATTTATTCTACATAATAGAGAAAGATTCATTCCTAGTGCCATCATTTAAGAAAAAAAAGAAGGTCCTACTTTTACATTAAATGATACTTTTACTTCAAGTCATAATGAAACTAACTTATCTACATCAACTAAGGAAAAATAGAAAGTTAGTATTGAGGGTCAAAGTTCTAATGACAATTCAGTAGAAGTTTCTACACCAAGGGAAGAAACTTCGATACCTTCTAAGGTTGAAAGAGAACAAAACAAAAAGGACAAATTGTTGAATGATATTGTATTTGGATATTATTCATGCTTTTGATATTCACATTTTGTCATTGATGTCAATATATGTTTCTATGGAAGAGGACAGACTGGTTACTTGATTGCAAGAAGTGTACGGACACTGTACAGATGTTTTAGAATAATCAAAGTTGGTTATTTGAAGAAGGATGTGTGTTGACCTTATCCCTAAGGTCACTTGGATTTATGTTACATTGAGGATGTTACAGTTGATTTAGTGAAGATTGGTTTCTAGATTGTAACTGTGATGCTTGATAGAGCAGGTCTCTATATTTCAGGTATATCTTACTGGCAAAGATATTTCAGATGAACCAAGCTTATAGGAGGAATATAGACATATTGTGGAATAATGGGTTGTGTTTTATTGTCATGTGATAACTGGTGACGTCAGATGTGGCATGTATTCTAGAGGAGACCTATTTGGTGGCTGACTTCAGACATGTAGCGTGCAATATGAATTATGAGCGTGGATTGTGGATCTGGGAGTATAACTGATGGATTATATTTGATGTTTACTTTTTATAGGTACCGTGTGTATCTTAGCAAGGGGTTATATAATTATTTGTATATTGGAAAGCCTTAATTGGCCGACCTAATCAATTATTTGTGTATTAGAAAAGCTTAGTTGGCCAACCTAATGAATTATGTAGAAGTTGATAAATGCAACTTCACCCAAGACCACCTGCATGCATAACTATTACAAAGCAGAAGAAAAGACAGAAGAGAAAGATACAGCTATGGCGGCCAAAAAGCCAGAGACATCAAATTCATGTTGAAAGAAAAACTTCTATATTATCAACAATAGAATTACAATACGATGTGAAAGCTCTGTATATGAAAACTAACAAGTGAATCCTTATAAAAGGAAACACGAAACCCTAAAAGGGAAACCCTAAGGTTAGCTAAAGAAAACTAGAGTGAATAGGAAAGTTACTAATTAGATCATAATGATTTAATTTAGTAACCCGATAGACTATTACTCTAACACCCCCCCTTAAGATAAGCTTAGGGAGAAGAAAAACCTAGGAAACTACTGTAGAAAGCAGGAAAGATGGGTCCCGGAAATAAGGCCTGATCAGGTACCCAAAACATAAAGGGAAAAGATGTCCCAGAGAAAGGAACAAGAAAGAGCAGGAAGCATCTCCGAAGCATGAACTGAAAACTCTGTCATAAGGGACTGCTAGAACCCCCACTGAAGTGCATGACCAGGTAGAGAAGACAAATGTTTGAAGACCTCTATTGTGTTATCATTTGCATTGTAGTTTTTGTTTATAAATTTTAAAGTTTAATATTCTATAGCACAATTGATTCACCCCCCCCTCTCAATTATCTTGTGGACTGTTATTCCTAACAATTGGTATCAGAGCTACTATTTCTTAAAGAGAAATCTTAACAGCTTGAGGTAATCCTAAAGATGAGTTACTAAAGGAAGGATAGTCTGAAATTTGATCCTAAAAATTTTGACAGTTGGAAGGACAAGATGAAAAAACATTTTCTATGTTTGGGACTTGACTACTGAATGATCACAAAGAATAATGAAAATATAGCGACTGAGGATGAATTGGGGAAGGCTACTGAAGATGAAAATAAGTTATTTTCATGTAATATAGTCGCAAGGGAATCATTGATTAATGCACTTTCTGAAGGTGAATTCACAGAAGTAAAAGACTTGTATTCTACACATGAGATATGGACAAGATTGGAGGCACTGTGTGAAGGAGATAAGTTTACAAAATAGGCAAAGCTATAGAAATGGAGGACAGAGATAGAATCACTAAAGATGAGAACATTAGGGCATGTGGATAGAGAATTACTGAAGTGGTTACTGACATTAGAAACTCTGGAGGTACTTAAAGTGAGGAAGAAGTGATTGCAAAGATACTGAGATATTTCACACCTGCATATAGAACCAAAGTACAAGATATAGAGGAGATTATACCCTTGACACCGAATTTCACTAGAGAGCTGTTGATTGGAAAACTAACTATTTTTGAGGCTGTAGAATTAGGAGATACTTTACCTAAAGTTAAGTCAGTATTCAATGAAACCATGCATAAGAACAAAAAAACCTTATCAGGAATTGCGAGCACCAGCTTTGGTAACCTAAGAGAAGAGCTTGGAGACTATGCTGAGGAACAGGAATAGATACATGAGGAAGAAAGAAAGATTCATGAAGTGGTATCATTGATCGCTAGAAGAGAGAAGAGAGGTAAGGGTAAATTTGAAGGCAAATTACCTTTGAAATTTTTTTCATGTAACAAGATTGGTCATTTTGCATCTAGATGTCCTACAAGGGTTCCTAAGCACAAACCTAAGTTTTACAAATTGAAGTATCCTAAAGACAAGGAATGTTATTATGATAGTGAGGGTATTTTGATGATGATGGTGACTATGATGAAATTGGATTTATTTCTATAAATGATGATGAACCTATACATGAGGAAAAAGCCTTAGTATCTCATGTTGAAAAGAAATATAAATGGGTTATAGACAGTGGTTGTTCACATCATATGACTGGAGATAAAAACAAATTTGTGAGTTTGAAAAGATATGATGGTGGTATTGTTAGATTTTCTGACAATACTCCTAAACTTATCATTATAGTAGGATCTATTTCTCTTGATGGAAAGACAAATACTGACAATTTATTACTTGTTGATGGACTTAAGCATAATCTATTGAGTGTTGGATAGTTAGTGGACAGAGGTTATTAGTTGAACTTCATTAATAGGAAATTCTCTATCAGAAGTAAATCAGGAGATTTGATCACATCTAGTACTAAATCTAGAGGTAATGTATTTGAATTGAATACATCTGAAGCTACTTGTTTTATTGTGAAGGTTGATGACAGTTGGCTGTGGCATAGAATATTTTGTCATGTTAACTTTTATAACATTGTGAAGGCAAGTATGATCAATGTTGTAAGAGATCTACCTAAGATTTTAAAGCCATCTAACACTATGTGTAGATAGTGTGTTATGGGGAAGCAGACTAGAAGTAGTTTTAAAAGCAAATCTTATTCAACAAAAGGGAAGTTGGATCTGGTGCATATAGATGTGTGTGATCCTACAAGAACAAGATCATATTATGGTGAAAGGTACTTTATACTTTTTGTTGATGAATTTTCTAGAATGACATGGGTTACATATTTGAGAGAGAAATCTGAAGCATTTGAAAAATTCAAGTTATTTAAAGCAAAAGTTGAGAATGAATCTGGTTTGAAGATAAAATGTTTGAGATCAGACATAGGTGGAGAGTTTACATCAGATTTATTTAATACCTACCATGAAGCAATAGTACAAAAACAACAATATATGACCAAATAAACTACCAAAAAATATAGATAAATGACCAAATTTGGTCACTTGATCAGTGGTAGTTTATTGCCGGTCATTTATCTCACGACCAAATTTATGACTAAACTATTTTAGTCATTTATTTGGTCATTTATTTATTCATGTATTTGGTCATTTATTTATTTGTTTATTTGGTCATTTATTTAGTCATTTATTTGGTCACATAAATATGGTCGTGAGATAAATGACCGACAATAAATTTGGTCACTTGATCAGTGGTAGTTTATTGCCAGTCATTTATCTCGCAACCAAATTTATGACTAAACTATTTTAGTTATTTATTTGGTCATTTATTTAGTCATGTATTTGGTCATTTATTTAGTTTTTTATTTGGTCATTGATTTAGTCATTTATTTGGTCGTTTATTTGGTCATTGATTTGGTCATTGATTTAGTCATTAATTTAGTCATTAATTTGGTCATTAATTTAGTCATTTATTTGGTCATTGATTTAGTCATTGAATTAGTCATTTATTTAGTCATATATTTAGTCATTTATTTAGTCATATTAGAGCACGATGGAATCAAGCCACCATCCTACTACTTATAAAGTAGGTAATCTTCCATTGAGCTAGTACCCTTTAAAGAATAATCATACAATTTTAACAAAAGAGTGTGTTTATTAATCTCATTAATAAAATCACATTTCATAGATTGTCTTCTAACTGAGAATACCTGGAACTGATTGAGAAACCTTTTCAATAATTATGGGCTAAAAGTCTACCTAGAATACTTATTATTAAATGCAGGCAACTTTCTAAGAATAGTTCCTATACATGATGTCATTAGCTTTCACCAACTATAGATGTCATTGTCAATTCTGAAAAACACTTTCAAAATATTGAAAACCAAATTCAAATGGATTCTATTTACAATTAAAATATGACCATCTTATTTGTAAAGCATGAAATAACATATAACAGTGAGATAACATACAAGAGAACCCATACACAATGACTGCAACAAGCAAGTCACTCAGGAGAAACCCTTCAATGGGTCAACACTCTAGCAAGATTGAACAAGTTCTCCTTGTTCCACTATCATAGTCAAATTACAAAGGTGTTACAATGCTCTTAAGGCTTTCAAGTGTCATAAAAATGTCTACAATTCACTCCTCACATCTATAATGTACCTCTGCAACTTAGAAACCCTTGCTCTGCTATTGCCACTACCACTAAAAAAGTTAAGGATACAATGAGAGAGAACTTTTCTAACCATTTTATAATGGATTTATCCCTCCTATGACCCCCATACACAAAAAATGGAGGATCAAATGTCAAAAAATTCAGATCAAACAACAAAACAATTCAAATTCCAAGGATTCCCCAAAATATTATGGATCATTTAAGGCATTCCTCAACAAGAATATAGTCCTTAGTACCTACTTCTCTGCACCACATAACTTGAATAATTCACAATTCTAAGGCATTTAGACAACTCCTTGAATGTGACGAAGGAAACACCATGACCCCAATCATCTAGTTTCTTCTATATGATTTTTAGATCAAAGGCAATGAGAAAACTAAATTTTGACTTATCATCAAGCTCTACTGGTGTTAAAGTCAAGGCTAATGAGACACATTTCTCAATTTGTCAGATTCATCCCTTGTTGACCATCCATTCCTAGATTAAGGGTATGGTAGTGTTATACTAGCTTAAATTGGAGATTACTCGAGCAAAAGGTTGTGGTACAAATAATCAGATCTTGGAATCCATACATGAGATTGATAAAATGGAAGCTGAGGAGGAGGTGAGTATTACTAAAGCAGGATTTGATGTTAGTCAAGGGGACCTAACCACAATGATGTTGGAAATACACCAAAAGCTACTGTTGGAGCTTCTGCTCACTCCCCAGCATTGATTAGAATTTTTGAGGCAAAAATGTGATGTGTTGAAGCTTTTAGAGTGATTTTATAGTTAGCCAAGGGAACCTAACTAAAATGATGTTGTAGATGCACCAAAAGTTACTACTGGAGCTTCTCCTCACTCCCCAGCATTGATTTTATTTTGTGAGGAAAAAAAGTGATGTGCAGAAGCTTTTAAAGGCATTTGATAATGGGTCTTTTTTTGGGCATACTTCTATAATTACTAATTTATTGTTTCCGATTTAGTATAATATGAAACTATCCTTAATAGACATATTACTTTGTGAACTTTTACTCTAGAAAAAAAAAATTACCACTAATTAAAAAGTTGACAAAATAAGTTCGTAGCACCCAAAACTCAACAAACACTCTAGATCTTATCAATAAATAAGATGCATAGTTTATCTACCTTTCACTGATCCTATCAAGTTGCCTTAGATCAATGACAAGAACCTGCACTCCCATCTGCATTTTTGTCTTCTGAAGATTGAAATCCAAACATGCAATTCTTGCTAGGCCACTCTTGTAGGCATTCCTTGAGCTGTCCGACCAATATTCAGGGCATAACCATTCAATATATAACTATCTTTAGACCCTTGTCCATGTGCCTTCAAAATATTGATGCCCTGGAGAAAAAAGAAAAACATGATCATTCATAGGCAGGCATCCAAAAAAATTGATTCAGCTATCCTAATCTATAGTCTATGCAGAGAAAAAAAATCATCTCCCCCAGGCATTTATACAATCCCTAGTTCCCAAGGAAGTTGATTCAAATAAGAAATAGCCATCAGATAGAGATACACTGGATTATAGGAAATCCACTTGATAATGTAATCCTAAGTTAAGAAAAACCACGTCACAGAAAACAGTCACAGACCTTTCATTCAAAATATGGTCTAATGTAATTAGCTTTATCAGCATAGACTATTTAGATATTACAATGTATTTTGATAGCTTGTTGCCTATCATTTTGAAAAACCATTCATTCCATAATTTAATCTAAAAAAATCATGTTGTAATCTAAACAATTTATGTTTGCTTTGCAAAAGGGTTAAATTAGTAAACATGACTGATTATATTTTGATGTGTTATGTAAAATAAACCCCATTTAAATTTAAAATTTTTCTATATTCTCCCTCCCCAAAGAAAAGATGTAGTTAAAAATATTTTAATGCCAGCACACATTCATATAGAAACATACATAGCAGATAGAAAAGTACAAATTTCAAGAACATTATTTTACATTATATGAGAATCATTCAAGATCAATATGATATTTCTAATTACAAGATACAGAATAATCTCTAATCATCCATTAACTTGTATACACTTAAAGACAAAGATGAGGAAGTTGGAACCTGTCATATAGTAGTTGCAAAAAGAAAACTGTCTTTCCACCTTAGCCATCACATAAAATTCCATTGGTTATGAAAGAATAACTTGGAGCGCATCCTGCCATAGCTTGATAACATCCCAACATCATTGTACAATGTATGTACATTTGAATAGGGAATTTTTATTTAGAAGGCCTTAACAAGCACCCCAAGAATCATATGTCAATAGGTTTTTCATTGAATATCATATTAAAACTCAAGGAAAAGTAAGGATCCTTTAAAACTCACAAAGAAGGACAATGTGGCTATAGTAACAAAAAAAACTGCAGCTGATAAAAAATTCAACTTTTCTAACCATTATTCAACTTGTTAGAAGTATGCAGTCACAACTTGCATTCAACTACAATTCATATCCTCCATGACGGGGTCAATCCACCACTCAGGGCAGTCTAAGGGTAGAGGAAGAAGAATACCAACATTCATACACACATATGGAGTTGTTCCAAATTGGACCTAAAAGCACTTGAAAATATATTGTTGTTGATTTCAAATCAGAGCTTGTATAAAGGTTTATAGTCACCCATATTTAGATCTAGGCATTCCTTGTTACTCCTAGAAGGCAATAGGTTTTTTTTAAGTAAGATCAAGTTTCATGGATGCAAGCCTTAGTTCTGATCTGAATACAGTTTGCTAATAAATGTAAGTTGAAAAGTGTTTACTAAAAGATTGATTACAATGGGAATGGTGTAGG
>MU227345.1:4269667-4293408 GCA_018584345.1 Thuja plicata
CTAATAAATGTAAGTTGAAAAGTGTTTACTAAAAGATTGATTACAATGGGAATGGTGTAGGGAATGATAGCATGATGCCTCAAAGGTATTTTTTTGCATCAATGGAGAAGATAAATGAATGATAAAATCACTATTTGAAAGGAATGGAAGATTCTAATAGAGAAGTAAAATAGGAAAACATGGAGATCATCATGCATTTTGACAACAAAAGGAGTGTAACAGTGACATGCTTAGAAAACACTATTCTATAATGGAGGACATTGATTTCTTATGTCTTTATAATGCATGAGATAACAATAAAAGTATTTATTCACTATTTTAGAATCCCTATATTTTTATAATTTTCATGATCCATTGATTAAGGTGCGAATCAATAATTGATATAGAAATGTATGACTGTCTAATGAGGGTACTGGACAATTGAATGTTATAGTCATGGCATGATAAGAATAATATAAATAATATAGTGAAAATGTGATGCAAAGTCTTGGGGAAATGATATACATTGATTTTATAATGAAGGGCACAACATTGAGTAAGTAGTGCAAAGTCAGTGATTTCCAATGTAAAGAGAGCGGTGGCATGGAAAATTAAACTCATTGTTATGTCAAGGAGCAGACACAATATAGAAGAGTGCATGCTATTAGCTGAAATGGCATTGATTTCATGAAAGAAGTGAGAACAATATCATTATTAAAGATCTCCAAAAAGATCACATTCATGTGACAAAAACCTAATATTAGAAAGACATCTTTAATTTGTAGAGGTAACTTAAAGTGATAGGGCTTACGAGGCTGCAAAGAAATTATCTTATTCAACATATCATGACTGTTAGAGTGTAAATATCAAAAGGTTATCAAGGTAAAGATAATAAATTTTCCATGGATTATATTCATCTTTGTTCCAGGATCTCTTGGCTATCTTTCAGTTGTATTCATTATCCATGGACTCTTTGATGTTCACAACTTACACCTTTTCACTATCCCAAGAGGGATCTTTTCAAAGAAGTCTAAACTCAGATCAAGATAGACATGTGTTTAAGGTTCCAAGTTGGTGTGATGTCTATTAGCCTCAAGAGAGTCATTCGATGGCTCTCCAAATGCATGAATCACCATTCTTAGGTATTGATGCAAATTAAAGATAAAGTTAGTTCAAAGTTCAACATTAAGTATGACTATCATGAACAACAACTGAAATGGACAACATGAATCAGAATACTCCACTACATTTTCATTAAAAGAAGTAATGAATTATAAATATAAATGAAAATTATAAACCAACTCTCAGGCTACATATTTTTGTTATTCTGTTAACAACCACTTTGACAATTATTGTCCTCATTTCATACACTCAAACAATAGTGTGTTTTTCCTCACTCTTCCTCCTCCCACACTTCTCACTATTAAATCAGAAATGTTTTCCATTTACACATTATGATGCTGACTATTGGGAATAAAATAGTCCCAATATGCACTTGTCAAAAACAAGACACAGTATACCTTTTAAACTTTTCTAAGGTTATTTAATTAAGGTAATCCAAAAAATAAGATCACACATACATTTAGACCATCTGTGTGATCTAAAAATTGGGTCTTGGTTACAATTGAGAGAACAATTCCTATCCATTTCAGTCATGCAACTCAATTAAGGTTTATTTCAATGTGGGAGAAAATTTGTAGTTTTCATGCAAGAGGATCCTAGTTACTGCACAAGATCCTAGTTGCAGCACAAGGTTGTAGTTGTTGGGCAACATAGCCATATGGCTACATAAAACCAAAGGAAATACTTCATGAAATACTACAAAATATTCTAGATTGGGCACCTCTCCATAGATTAAAGAATAGGTGTTGCATAAAGTTGCACACACTTCCCCAAACATCTCTGTATTGGATGGCATAAACTTTCCGTAATGGGATTGGCACAAAGACACCATCCACTAGTGACTATAACATAGTGTTCCCATTGCCAATGCAACTAAATTTCAAACTTCATAATTTAAGTATCTGATTCAGACCAGGCACTCCTAGATATCCTAGATAAACAATTAGTTATTACACAATTACTTTGAGTTTTGATACTTAATTTAGCATCCATTGATCTTTAGCTCAAATAGATAGATGCCTACCAGATGTCAAACCTTGACCATGATGTGTCAATGATAAAAGCATAAATGATATGCATTTTATACATTCGTTCTGGGTTAATGCAGTGATTTGAAATTCATGAGAGGGATCTTTGTAATCAAATATTTCTAGATTCATAGCAATAATGGTTCTTGACTATGTAAATGATTAAACTACAATAATTTGAAATGAAACCGTCAAACAAAAACTATTTAGCATTTAATTTTCTCTCTCTCTCTCTCTCAATTAAAATATTTTAGGGCTTTGTATGGTCCTCTTATTCTGGAGCTAAGCTAAATGCTAATAGTTACAGAGGTAACATAAAAAACAATGCCATTCATGGTTTCTATATGGAAAAGTATATTAGAATTAGTATTTAAGCTACCATAACCTATTCAGTTACACAATCTACTTGGAGATACATAAGGGCTTGATAAAACATAATCAAAATCCAAGAACCACAAACATCAATATCAAATCATAGAGAATAACTGATCCTAAAAATGGCATTGGGAAATTAGTCATTAATAGACAACATTAACAACCTATAGAACCACAATAGCCACTACCTATTGCAAGCTAAAGCTAAACTTGGCATTACCACCCATGCTTTGAGAAGCACAATGGTGCCCTCAATCAATGTAAGCTTTAGAATAATTCTCTAAACCAGAATGACCAAGTGATGTAAATAGTGAAGGTGACACAATTCTTGATCCCATGGTCACCTCCATCATGGCTAACAAACATGGATGAAAGTTTACATGGGTGAGGAATTGGAAATTGAGTATGTCAAACCAAAACAAGTGTCCTTCCTGTCAGTTGAGACAAATTGGTATAGGATTTAAATGCCTTATCATTAAACAAAGTGAAATAATTAAGGAAATACTACTCCTTAGGATCAAAGCTACATTCAGAATAGAAGACTCAATGACACGATTAATGTAATAATTGGTTAATTTATTATCTTCACCAATAGTTACAACAATGTTGCTAGGTTATTGAATCAAAGAGTGACAAAGACCCAAGGTCAGGTTTTGAGCTTCCCTAATAATTTTGTTTAGGCATACATTAGGGAAGCTACCAACAGTCATCTCTAGTTTTAGAAATCATGATAACATGGGAGTCTTCCTCCCAAAGTTGGATGTTTAAGATGACATTTGGAAGCAGATGATACCCACAACAATGCCACTGCTTCAACTCTATTATTAGTCTTGTTTTATAATGGAAGAGAGAAAGCACCAATTCATTTAGTTTAACAACAACATAGAATGAAATCCATGACATGAATAATACATTTAAAATAGAAGACTTAATCCCCCAATTAGCAACAATATTAGCTGATTTAATACCTTCTCCAATTTTTGAAATAATGTTGCTAGGTGATTGAGTCAAAGACCCAAGTCCAAGTTCTTTGCTTCCCTAAGAATTTTGTGTAGGCGTCAATTGGGGAAACTACTTTCCATCTCTAGCAATAGAACTTATGATATCCTGCAAGTATCTTTCTAAAATAAGGTATTTAAAACAACATTTGGAAGAAAATCTTGATACCCTACACCACTGCCACTGCTTTTGCTTCAACTCTATTGCTAGTTTTTTTTTGTGCAGGGTACCTCATGAACACAAAGAGGGTCATCTTTTTTTTGTGTAGGGTACCTCATGAGCACAAAGAGGGTCTCTTGGATGACCTAGGACATTGGAAGTCTAAAATGACCTAAAAGGTCATTGAATAATGTAATATGGTCATTTGATCCATTCAATGTACTAGGAATGTAATAGAGATGCAAAATTATATAATGTTCTAAATCATGCAAAAGATGTAATATTGACAAAATTGGAAAAATAGGTCTATAAGGATCACTATAAGGGGATAATGGCCTAATGGGTAGTATTAAGAGGTTTTGTTTATAGTTTAATGTCTAATGTTCTAAATCATGCAAAAGATGTAATATTGACAAAATTGGAAAAATAGGTCTATAAGGATCACTATAAGGGGATAATGGCCTAATGGGTAGTATTAAGAGGTTTTGTTTATAGTTTAATGTCTAATGTTCTAAATCATGAAAAATAAATGTCTTTTTCAAGTGTTTAAAACTAATAAGACATGTATTTGTTGAGTTGACAACTTTAGTTGTCAACTTGACAACATTTTACATCTTTTTGTAATTGTCAAATTAGGGGAGCAGTCAGTTCTAATTGACTCTAGTTGGTTTATGGTTAGTTGATAGGGTAGTCGGTAAGTATTTAAGGTCTATTCACTTTTTATTTTCTAGAGGAAACATGGCATGGTCAAAGGAAAAGAGAGTTTGTAAGTTTTTCAAAAAAAATAATGTTTTCACTGCATTTTATTATCTTTTCTCTATAGCAGTCATTTTGAAAGAATTTCCTAACCATATAAATGTTATGCTTTGAAATTGTTTTTTTTTTGGAATATTATTAGTATATATTATCCTCATTTTGGCATTGGAATTATCTTGTTTTGTGTTGTAGAGAGGAAGTTATCTGCATTTAAAGTAAAAGTGTCCTAAACCCTCATTAGGGTATCTAGTGAGTAAATTCAATGTAGTGCTCCATCTTTGAACATTCAATAAGTGCCCACCATTGAGGGGAGGATGTGGGAGATAGTGTATGATATCCCCATGAGGTTTTAGGAGAGCATGAAGTGTTTGACATGTGATTTGAAACCATTGATGTGATTGAACAGTCCAAAGAAGAAAGGTTTAGACTGTTACAATCAGCAACTAGGGGCTTTGTCCATAAATTAATGAATGTTTGGGCCATGGAGGCTTGAGGAGATTAAATAAGGAGTGTATACAACATGGATCATGCTTTGGATAAGGAATTGAGTCCAAAAGAAGGGATAGGTAACCAAAGTTTTAGAGTATAGTCATGACTATCCCAACGTGACAGTGACTTGGTAAGTGGTGTTGTTTTGATTGGAAGTTGTGTTCAATGGATTTAGTGGATAGAATGGGTGTGTACTAAGTATTGAATTTATTTTAAGGTGTCTCTCATGGTAGGGGTCAAGTGAATAAGTGGAAGTATTGTTGCACATGACTTTGAAGAGAAGTAGATTCAAAAGTTGCAGACTTACTGTCATTAAGGATAGTAAGAAGCATTAGTGCTTGAAGACAAAGTAGGGATAAGGATTGAATCATTTGAAGAAAGGGGTAAGGATAATCTATGTTTATATGGTGTAGGGGAATTTAAAGACAAAGGATAGTCTCAAAACAAGATCCTATAGACTATTTGTCATCGTTTATGGCTATATATTGTATTATCTATGACTGTGAGTGGTATTTCCACCTTTGCTTCACTATTGGTTCAATTATCTCTGCCCTATGACTTCAATCAGTCTAGATATTCTCCATTATCCTAGATCATATCTTCACACTCTTATTCACTCCTTGGAACTTTGAATCTCATCCCCTAATATGGTCCCTATATTTATTCACTAACTCTCAGTATGAATCTCATTCGATACTGGTCTTGTAAAGGATGAATAAAAATAAAAGTACTAATCTATTTGAAGGAGAAAAGAGACCCTTCAATAATGGTAGGAGTGTCAAACTGATGTTATGCATATTATATCATTCAACAAATTTTACTCTTGATTATCCGATCAGAACAGAGCCAATGTTACAAAATATGATGAAAAATAAGAGCACTAGTTTGTCTTGTGCATTTAATCACATATGTGGACTGATTTCTTGTACTTCAGAAGCTGTCAATAAATTTATGAATTCTACTATCAAAGTTGTGGTTCCAGCTAAGCTAAAGAGGTATGATGTTTTATGGTTTTAATGATCTTGAAACTATTTCCATATTTCATGGAGGTTATGTATTTTTGTGAGTTAACCTCAATTATGTTTACTAAGGTCTCATTTTCTTATATTTATAGAGGTTTTTAGATGAATCAGAATTTTGTGTTTGGAATGTGACTGCAGGTATACACAAATGCTCATTCTGGTGCAAAGCACGAAGCAAGATATGATTCTTACATGATTAGATGCATATTTTCTTGGACTCATAAACATTTTGACATTGACTTCAACAACCTTCATCCTCGATCTGGTTTTTCTTTGGTAGATAAATTTCAGAGCTATGTCAATATACTTTATGTTGGCTAGATTAGGAGTATAGTGCTAGACTTAACAACAGGAGGGAAGTAGTGGGATCTAGAACTATGCTTAAAAGTCACAAACTATCAAAACTCATACATGCTAAACTAGTCCTCATCTGGGGCTTTCAAACTGGATATAGTGAGAGTGACTTGAGAGGTCTAGTGAAAGGTGTGCTCGGTACCATGTACCTATTATGGGTGTTTACTTCTTGGATGCAAGTTCTGCATTCATCCTTTTTCCTAATGAACATATGGCACCTGAATTTCTCCATTTAATTGAAGCTAAGATAGAAGAAACATGCAAATGTTTATCATCTTAGATCCCTTTAAATTTACTATTAGAAACTAGAAGCATTAATTTATTATCTTCACCAATAGTTACAACAATGTTGCTAGGTGATTGAATCAAAGACTGACAAAGACCCAAGGTTAGGTTCTAAGCTTCCCTAAGAATTTTGTTTAGGTACCAATTAGGGAAGCTACCAATATTCATCTCTAGTTGTAGAACTCATGATAACGTGGGAGTCTTCCTCCCAAAGTTGGATATTTAAAATGAAATTTGGAAGCAAATGATACCCATAGAAATGCCACTGCTTACACTCTATTATTAGTCTTATTTTATAATGGAAGAGATAAATCACCAATTCATTTAGTTTAGCAACATAGAATGCAACCCACGACATCAATAATACATTTAAAATAGAAGACTTAATGCCCCAATTAGCAACAATAGTAGCTGATTTAATACCTTCTCCAATTTTTGAAATAATGTTGCTAGGTGATTGAGTCAAAGACCCAAGTCTAGGTTCTATGCTTCCCTAAGAATTTTGTGTACTCATCAATTGGGGAAACTACTATCCATCTCTAGCTATAGAACTTATGATATCCTGCAAGTATATTGCTGAAACAAGGTGTTTAAAACAACATTTGGAAGAAAATCTTGATACCCTACACCACAACCACTGCTTCAGCTCTATTGCTAGTCTTGATACCCTACACCGCTGCCAATGCTTAACCTAGTTAATGGTTTTACTAATAAACCTTCAAACACAAATATCTTCTTCATTTCTAAACCAAATAAACTAATTCAAAGACCAAATTTTCAAGTATTTGATGCTTCAATATGCTTACATGATGGATCTATGAAATAGAGATATCAAAATTACAGTTTTAGAGATGTCATGATCTTATTAATGTTTACTCCATGCTTGTTACTCCATGATCTTATTAATGTTTACCAAATCAAATCTTACCTTCCCCAAAATAGGAGCCATACCCATGATAACAAAAGCCAAGGCAGAATGGACATGCTGTGAAGAATTTGTTGACAAGTCCTGTCAAGACAAATCTAACTTCATGAAAAAATAAATAATAGAAGTGAAAGTATAACAATTTTTAAAACAAGCATAAATAATTCAGATGAAAGTATAGCTTGTATAAATCAAATTACCTTCACACAAGGAAGTATGTGCTGAATTGCAAGCTGAGGATTCAATATTCTACAAAAATTGGTCACCTTTCCTGTAGCTGCAATACAAAAAATAGTGTTAGTCTTAAAAGACTAAAAAAGAATAAATCTTAAAGCTAATAATAATTATTATATGCATCTTATGATGCAATATTGTTAAGACCCCCCCCTGACACCCCCTCCTCATATTGCATCATTCTCCAAATGGGGATAGTGGACCAACAATACTTGATGACAACATTTTTTTGTTCATCACAGGCATGAAGAGGAACATACACATCTACTTGTGACTATGCTTACTATCCATACCATCATGATTGACTATTTTTCTCTATGACAAATCCAGACTTACTAGCATCTCAAAATTTTAAAAATGAATAATTACATGAGTATGTGATATTTCCTCAATCAACATCTCCCCTTCTCCTGAAGAATTACTTTCCTATGAATCAAAATGTCAAGACATGATGTACTGAAAAAATGTTGACTGTTATTTCAACAACAATGATGAACTAGATCATAATGTGTATGCAGGTAAAATCATACAATAATGTATTTGTAATGATGAAAATGAATGAGAAGTCCTCTTAGAAGGAAAAATTAAGAACCTCAAAAAGGTGCTTTAAAATCATAATTAAATCAAGGGAAGCTTTAAAAGAACTTTCAAGATTTCCTCAAAAATGAAAATGGGAAAAAATATGAAATCAACCAACAAAAACTCACCTCTTTGTTGGTCTTCAATTGTGCATTGCTAGCTCTTATCAGATCTTGCCACTTATCCTAAAACATGCAAAATATTTTTACTTTATGCCATAGTATTGAGAAATAAGAAAAAGTGCAATCATAGAAAAACCAAAAAAAAACTAAGCAAAACTGCAGCTGACAATTAGAGATTCTCAAGGGAATTGCTAATCACCTTGAGGTCTATAGAGGTACGATGTTGATAAGATGAAAAGGAAAGTCTCTTAATTTCAGACCACCTTCCAACACCACATTGAGATACACCCTCAACTTATTTCATCACTTCCCCCAGTGTCTAGGCACGATGATGTTTCCATCGAGTTCCACCCTTTGCTGTTGGAATAGTTGCAACATACCCATTTGAGAATTCCTCTTCCAAATCATAATCAAGAGTCTCAAAAATATAATTCCCATCTGTTTCAACTAGAACTAGTGCTTTTTTGTCATTTTGAATGTTCTCATCAACCTGCCAGTGATTATAAAAAAATCAACAAAACATATAAGAATCAGATAAACTCAAATAGATGGCATTATACAAAATGTAGATCCAACAAGATCTGATAGAAATACAAGAAAACTATATTAATATTGCATTCCCAATACATTGTATCACTACCTACTTATACATTCATCTAATTTCTTACTTACAGTCTGCTCAATAGATCCATAAGGAATTCTAGGTTTCCATTTCATATCTACCTCCTCCCCTTCATACTGTGTAGCTCGTACAGTTAAAGCTTTCTTCACAAGTTTTTCTGCCACTCCATTTGAAGTATACTTATGTTCACAATGCAAAAGACTGATGTCAGCTACATTTATTTAATCATTGATCAGATTAAGAGCTTAAAAAAATTCACCACAATAACAACCATGTATCAATGGTCAGATACATCTTAAAAAAATACAGCCATGTAGTCAAACTACAATTGATCTAGTACATGAAAAGCATTAACAAATTTTAAAAGTTTAAATAAGCCAAGCCATTAATAATTATTTGACTCAATTAAGATTGAAAAGTGGACAATTTCTATTTTACACAAATTTGAGATGAGCAAGAGGGGTTGATGGATGGGTTTCCAATGTCATAGGAAATTTTCCCAAAATTTAGGATATGGGAACAACAAATTATAATATACATGCATAAAATCTAGAATTTCTATACCTAATTAGTAATTTATAATCAAAACTCTTAAATTATACTAACCTAAGAGCCTATGAGTTTGACTTTGAACATTCAACGTTGAATAATTTGAAAATTGAAACTTATAAAGTGAAATTTATTCAATTTCAAATGAAATATGAAATCAGAATCTGCAAGAAATAGCTCAAGGTTACCAAAAATGCAAAAAAACTTTAGGGTGTTTCTGAAATATCCCCTTGAGAATTTTCTATACTAGTTAATGCACATTTTAAAAATGATTAGGTAATGACTGGGAAACATTTCCTAGCCATCCTCAAGTAACATAAACAAGGAAACATGGGGCAATGCACTAGAAAGGTAGGAAATGCATTTCTAGGGAGCAGGAAACTAGTAAAATTTTTTGATATGACAAATCATTTTCCAATCTCAATCACAAAATGATTGATTTGTGATGTAGTTTAACTAGCCTCTATTACCCAGGAAAGTGAACAAAAAACACCACAGCTGGCAAACAACCTACATAGGCATATAATACTTAAAACAATATTTGTCAATTCCAACCAGCTAGTTGTCATGCCAAAGGATAGAATTCCTCAATTGGACTGGGATAGGTGCTACCTTTCAGTATTGGGGGTAGAGAACAATTGTCTTTATGAATTGAGGTAGCAGACTCATGAGAAGGTATTTGCACAAGAAGAAAATGATCTACGTCAAGTAATGGATTCTTTCCAGGTGGTTAAGATTTCAGACTGATTTTGTGCCCCAATATTCTCTTTGGACCATTAACTATTGTATCATTCTATACCAACTCAATTTTAATACGATGAAATTTTTATTTGATTTGTAGCAATATAACCATGGGTCAAATTTGCTAAACCCTATGACACAAAGGATGTTTATCATATCATTTTGAAATTTGAAGTACCACTATAGATTTATTTTTTGCCTCTCACCTAGCATAGTAAATTACCATATTATTTGTAGCAAAAATGGAATAAAAAATAGATGAATGTTGTTCAAGTTTAAAAGTTACCCATTCCTTGAATCCTAAGATTTTCTTCCCCTAGTTCTTTAGGGCCAATGAGGGGATTACAGAAGTGAGTGGATACCAACTAATAGAGCCCTTCAAGACATAATTCATGTCAAGCTGAAGATTCACAAGTATATAGAGAGGTTGTTTTCATTAGCTTCGTGTATTCAAAAGAAACTAACATAGCATCCAGGAGAAAAGGGCTAAATCCTTAAAAAGTTTTTCCTAGGCAGTAACATCTTAATAGGTGTGCTTGAAGTTTAGTTACAAATTTCTTAGTGCTCTCCTCAAAAATTTGAGGGTGAGATGGGTGGAGGGGAGGGTGGAGGGGGAGAGAGATTGTGGTGCAAAAAAACAAATCTTCACATCTTTTTTATGTCACCCTAAAGTGTTTCTAGGTGTGAACACATTTGAAGACATTGACACAAAGAAGCACAACACGTTCAGCCAAAAGTTTCTCAGTGACCTCAATTTTGTGCAATACAACCTTTGTCTTTAGGTAAAAAAGATGAAATGAAAGGAAACACATGATTCATTTGGCTTAGATGACATCAATCCTTGTTTGAATAGACTGCAAAGAATGTGGAGCACATTTTTCAGAGAGGAAAGCAATAGAATGGGCAGCAGATATAGAAGCATAAGTACAAGCAGACATGAAGGCATCAAGAGAGGCTTCAATGGATAATGATCATGATATGCTGGAGTATGATACTGGGAAAAATATTTCCCAACCAATTCAACAGTGTTTCCAATAGGAAGCTTTAGTCATAGGAGAAATTTGTAATATGTTTTTTTATGGATTTGTAATAGTATATGCTAATAACAGCTCATCACACATCATATCATATATGCATAGTTACCCCAACCATTAGGGTCAGTGGGTTTCCAGGATGGGGGTACAAAGGGCCTCAATTTGGGGATGGCATGTGTATAGTCATAAAATGGAAGAAATTCCATTATAGATGTGTTTAGCCTTCCGAGTAAGTGGTTTGGGGTCATGGAAAGTTCCTTGAATGGGTTCCTGATCTTGACATGGCTTCCCCCCTATTCTGTTCCTCTTTCCACTCCTGTTTATCCTAATTTCTGCATTCTAAACTACAGACTGGTGATTTTGGGCTTTAGGGTCAGGGTCAACCTTTTAGGTCTATGTTGACCTTGACCCTAACCTAGGTTAGGGTCAACCTCAACCTTTACCCAGGGTTCAGATCCTGGGGTCTCATAGATTTTGGAGGTCAGCCTTTGCAGAAAGTATTTCCCGCTTTCCGGTCGGCTATTTTGGGTTTTGAAGTGTTGATTCCTAAATTATATTTAATATAGGTCCTATCCTAGGGGTAAAGGCTTTAATGGGAATTTAATCCTCCTATGTAGGCCTCCTTATAAGATTGTTCCCTAATTCCATATAAAAGGGAAGTTTTCTCTCTCATTTTCTCTAAGCAAGATTGAGAACCATCAAGAAGCAATAGAGAGAAACAAGAAGTCTTCTAATTGTGATCAAGCATTCCTAATTGAGATCAAGAAATCAAGAAAGAAATCAAGAAAGCATCCATTCATTCGAGCATCCATTTTCATGAAGGAGATCCATTGGAGGCCATTGAAGGATTGAAGCTACATGGTGCCCTTTTGGTGATCTCTCCATCCATCTTCTTCCAAGCCTCTTCCAAATTCAAGAACCCATTCAAGACTTGGTGTTTGAGATCTACAAGTAAGAGATTGAAGACATCCTAACTTTCTACATCCCACATTTTGAGGCATACTTGTGGATTCAAGGATTCGAATCCTCCACAAGGAATTTTACAAGCAAGGTGAATTTATGCATTTATTTTGTCCATTTCTGTAATTTCAATTACATATATTTAAGGTTAATTCCAAAATTGGGGTTTGATGAAGGAAAACCCCTTCCCCCCAACAAAAAATATCCTTTTTCTTGTAGGTACGGGTATAGAACATTTGATTTGAGACCAGACCTGGATACCCTTTTTGGCAAACTTCTGAGATCCATGAACAAAGTCACTTTTGGATTTGTGCAGGTCAGGGTCGACATTATTGGGTCGGGGCTAACATTTTTGGGTCAAGGTTGACCTTTTTCATAAGACAACATCAAAACAGAAAAATATTTTTGGGTTTTGTTAGTCTCTGCGTTTCGGTTCGGGATCAACTGTCAGTTTTTCCAGAAACTCAATACAGACCTCAGAAAATAGAATTCTTTGATCTGCAATATTTTAAGGTTAGTGAATTTATCCTACTTCTTCAATTACTATTATACACCATTTCTATATGTATAATTAACAAAATTTAAGGTATCTCCTTTGTTATTCTCCCTTCCAAATAGTTGATTGATTTGTGCATTAACCCATCTTTGGGGTTGAACAATTTGGATCACCCATTTGTGTATTTGAGGATAAAGAGGAACATCTTATTTTCTCCTTAATCACAATTGCAATACTTAATCAATACAATTCAATTAGGGTTAAGAAATTCAATACAATCTAGGCAACTTAAAGGACAATTTACACATCAACACTTTACATTACAACATAATCAATTCACAATCAATCTATAAATCAAATCAATCATTTCTTATCTTACATTTTGGTAACAACATAAAACCCACTATTTCATATGTTACATTTTGGTGAACCCGCGATAGACAACTCTTTCTTTTTGGTGTTAGATTTACATTGTTTATGCTAGATCTTGAATTTTCTTTCAACTTACATTTCAATTCAATAGATCTAAATTTTGTGTTTGTTCATTTGCATTGTATTGGTGTATGAGATTTACCACATCTAGTCCTACTTATAGTATCTTGGTTAGAAGAAGCCATAGACTTATGGGTTCCTTTGATCCTGAGTCTTCCTCTCCTTTCCTTAGGATCCCAGATGATAATTTGATAATTCATGATTCTAATCCTTCCATGGAGCATAAATCTTCTCACTTATCTCATGATGAAGATGATGCTTTAAGGGTTCCTCCTGAACAAGTGCAAAATCTTTCAACTGAACTTGATAAAATGGGAAATTGGCTTGTCCAAGAAAACCATAATAAATATTCTATTCAAGCTATAGAGGCCCTTAAGAAGTTCTCCATGATAATGATCAAGGTGTTAATTTCTTGCGTAGTATTACTCATCTTGTGAACTTGAATGTTAAACCCTTAGCTCAAGAGGCTCAAGAGTTAGGAGTTACACCTATTGTCACTAGTATAGGACCTTCTTCTATTCCTCTACCTAGTATCCCTACTTATACTCCTCCTTTTCCAACAACTTCTCTCCCAAGCGCACCTATCCCTATGAGTGCTCCATTGGTATCTCTACCTACCTCACAACCTTCATATCATAGTGTGCCTTTTACTTATAATAATCCTCTTCCAACTGTGGTTCCTAATGTTCCACCAGTTGTGTCTTCTATTCCTGCTGCTTCTTACACTTTTCCTATTATTCCTAATATTGCTATGCCACCTGTTTACTCTAATGATTCTACAATTATTAGTTTGGCTCAAACTGTGTCATCCTTGCAACAACAACTTGCATCTTTAACTCAATCTAAATTCAGCAATCCTACATGTGATATGGGTAGTCCTTTATCTCTAGATATCATTTGTTCTATTGTCCCTCAGCAAGACGATATGCCTCATCTTGAGAATTATAATGGCAAAGGTGATCCTGTTACTCATGTTAAAACATTTCAAATCCTTTGTAGTGCTTATGCTCATGACCATAGGATTTTAGCTAAATTGTTTGCTAGAACACTTTGAGATAAGGCTTTACAATGGTATTGTTCCTTACCTCCCTATTCCATTGATTCCTTTCCTAAAATTGCTAATTCCTTCATTAAAAAATTTCAAAATAACATTGGACCACAAGTGTCCTTATCTGATTTAATGCATTGTAAACAAAATACTAAGGAAAAATTGACTGATTTTATTGGTAGATTTAAGCATTTGCATGCTCAGATTTCTTATCTTGTTCCTGATATTGATATTCAACATATGTTTATTTAAAATTTACAAAAATATATTAGGGATAAAATTCTGCTTACTGAATTTACCTCCTTTCAACAATTGTGTGCAGCACTTCACCACTATTAGTTACAAGTGAGTCAGTTTGAGAGCAACACTCCAATGGCTCCTGTTCTAATTGATAAGGGTGACAATGCTCCTAATCCTAATAAGTTTCATAAACCTAACAACTATGTCAAGATTTATAAACAGACGAATGCAATTACTGGTCCAGTTGCATCTACATCTAATAGTGCCCTTACACCCACTGCTTTCTGAATGAATCGTACATTTACTCCTCTCTCTGAAACTGTGCATTCTATAATGAGTAGGTTGTTAAGTGCTAATATGATTGCTTTGCCTCCTATTCGACCTCTTCTTCCTACCACTATAGCTTCAAAATTCTTTGATTCTAAAGCTTTTTGCTAATACCATCGCCATAATGGCCATGACAGTAAAAAATGTTACTCTTTAATGCATAAGATTCAAGAATTTATTGATTCTAAAGCTTTATTTGTTGATAATTTTGATGGTAGTGGGAATAAATCTATTTCTCCTCCTAATCAAAATCTTCAAATCTATACCAATCCTTTACCTACACATGATACTAATACTATAGCTCAATCATCTTTTGTAGACATTGTTTTTAATTCAAATATGGATGTTCTTAATAACATTGTTAATCATGTGGAGAGTGTTGCACCATCTCAACTTATTGTTCAATATCCTTCACCTCCACTTCAACTTCCAGTCCCACCTAAAATTCAAAAACAAACTAAGGATAAGCGACCTAGGGAAGTTTTAATTACCTTTGATGATTCTAAAACAATCAATGCTCCCGATGGTCCTTTTTATATCTATGCTAGGATTGCTAAGATACCTACTCATGGTTTTCTAGTTGATCGCACATCTTTAATTAGTGTCATTACTGAAGAAAATCTTTTTATGAAAGGCTTACAACGTGATTTTTATGACTCATCTGATGCATGGATCCAGACTTGTAATGGCTTTCTTTATCCTACACTTGGTTCTATTAGTTTACTTGTTGAACTTTGTGGTAAGATTATAGATACTACCTTCATCATTATTCCTACTTCTAATCAATTCCAAATTAAATTTGGTTTACCTTGGATAACTGCTATGCATGCTATCACTTTTCCCATTCATAAATGTCTTAAGTTCATTCATAATGGAGAAGTCAAAATTATTAATCATAGTTTGTTTCAACCTTCTAGGCCTAGAGATTGTGATACTCTTGATTTCCTTTGGCCTTCATTACCTAACTTATGTCCACCTCGCCTTGATCATCTCTTTCATTCCTATCAAGCTTACAAACATCACAAAATTGCTGAGTTAAGTATGCCTTGGATTGATTCCAACCGTGGTCTTTTGCCTACTCCTGCAATATCTCCTTTATCCATTGCTACTAATAAAATTGATCAAAATCCTACTCTTCCATTACAACCTATTGATAATCCTCCTATAGAACATGTGAAGGAACCTATTGTTATTCCTCATAGTTCTCAACATCTGCCAAATAAAGTTAAACGTACCAAATATTCTAATGAACATCGTAAGAAGCATAGAGCTAATTCTAGAGCCCGTGCTTCTATGATTCAAAACTCATTACCTACCTTTGATCAACCTATGCCTGATGCGTTGGATGTTAATATTCTTAACATGATGATGAATGATTATGATGATCCTATTCGCATCTTGGATCCCATTTCAATCAATCTTGATGAGGAGGACACTTTTGATGATCCTATTGATCTTAGTGATGAATATGAGACCGTTGATCTTGATAACGATTTACCTCATATGCTTTCAACTCAATTAACAATTACACCTAGTAATGAGCATTGTGATTCTCAAGAGGATCCTTGTTTGGAACTGGCTATCATTCCTATTATATTGGATATAGTCCCTCTTGCGATTTTCCCACCTACCCTAAATAACATAAACCAATATGGGGAAGGTTGACAACATGCTTGATTGGCTTATCCTTTATGGTAGCCCTTTGTGTGTTTTTATGTTGTATTGTGTTTCCCCCGTATATGTGTTTTTCTAAATGTTTGTTAGATTCTTTTATATGACCCTTGTTACGCTGTTGGTACAAGGCGATAAAGGAATCAAAACTATTTTTCAAATCCTCTATATGTATCTACATTTTTCTATATGTTGTTTCATGTTATGTTGTACATGTGCTATTGTTTGTAACTATTTTCCTTGTACAATCTGCTTGGATTGGCGACATGGTAGCACTAATTCTTTTTGGTCTCTAGGTTGTGGTCTGAAAAGATTCCTCTTCATAAATTCTTAAGTTTCTTTCCTCCTTTGTGATTGTAGTTCTACTTTCTTTGGGGAATAATGTCAATTCATTTGCAATAATATTATATTTCTATGTACATGTTATCTTATGATCATACTGACCCCACATAAGGTAGATCCCTTTTGTGTTCTTCTATATGTTTATGTTATATTTCCCTTGATTTGTCTTCCTTTGGGGGCATCTCGCTGTAGAAACATAATCCATAGAGTTTCTTATGTTTCCATTAAAATCATTGCTCTTATTAAAGTGTTAAAAATGACTTTAACATGGGGGCATACACTCTACTCACTTTTTGCACACACGCACATTCAAAATAGTTTTCAAAGATTCAAAACTTTTCCCTTTATGGATTAAAAGAAGCTAATCCTTAAAGCATGGTCACTTTTTTAATTTTTTAGGATCTCTTGATCCTTATAGTTTAAATTTACATGGATCTCTTGATCCCGCCAATTTTCAATTTACAAAGTTTTTATCCCTTTAAGAATGGATCTCCCTGATGGGTTGACTAGTGAGTAGCCACATTCACTAGGAAGTTCAATTCTGTCTTTCCAGTTACACTTTTTTTGTGGTTCACAATGAGACATAAGTTCTCATTGGGCAAGATAATCACACCCTTTTCTCTCTCTACTTAACTAAGTGATGTCTCTCTTATCAAGATCTTAGGGTTGATAAAGACTTAAGTCCCTTGGGGGCTTGAGGGTTTCTTTATCCCTTTTTATTTAAATAAGATTATCTTTTCTCTATATTCTCCTTTACCAAGAGTTTGTGTTGAGCTCATACTCTTGCTAAAGTGGGGGCTAAATGTATAGTCAAAAAATGGAAGAACTTCCATTATAGATGTGTTTATCCTTCCAAGTAAGTGGTTTGGGGTCATGGAAAGTTCCTTGAATGGGTTCTTGATCTTGACATGGCTTCCCACCTGTTCTGTCCCTCTTTCCACTCCTATTTAGCCTGATTTCTGCATTCTGAACTGAAAAATAGTGGTTCAAGGCTTCAGGGTTAGGGTTGACCTTTCAAGTCTATGTCAACCTTGACCCTAACCTAGGTCAGGGTTGACCTTGACCTTGACCTAGGGTTCAGATCCCAGGGTCTCATAGATTTTGGAGGTCGGCCTTTGCAGAAAGTATTTCCCACTTCTGGGTTAGCTATTTTGGGTTTCGAAGCATTGATTCCTAAATTATATTTAATATAGGTCCTCTCCTAGGGGTAAAGGCTTCAATGGGAATTTAATCCTCCTATGTAGGCCTCATTAGAATATTTTTCCCTAATTCCATATAAAAAGGAAGTTTTCTCTCTCATTTTCTCTAAGCAAGATTGAGAACCATCAAGAAGCAACAGGGAGAAACAAGAAGTCTTCTAATTGTGATCAAGCATTCCTAATTGAGATCAAGCAATCAAGCAAGAAATAAAGCAAGCATCCATTAATTCAAGCATCCATTTTCATGAAGGAGATCCATTGGAGGCCATTGAAGGATTGAAGCTACATGGTGCCCTTTTGGTGATCTCTCTATCCATCTTCTTCCAAGCCTCTTCCAAATTCAAGAACCCATTCAAGAATTGGTGTGTGAGATCTCTAAGAAAGAGATTGAAGACATCCTACCTTTCTACATCTGAAATTTTGAATCATACTTGTGGATTCAAGGATTCGAATCCTCCATAAGGACTTTTACAAGCAAGGTGAATTTATGCATTTACTTTATCCATTTCTGCAATTTCAATTACATATATTTAAGTTTAATTCCAAAACCAAGGTTTGACCAAGGCAAACCCCTCCCCCCCCAAAAAACAATCTCCTTTTTCTTGCAGGTACAGGTACATAATAGTTGATTTGAGACCAGATCTAGATACCCTTTTCGACAAACTTCTGAGATCCATGAACAAAGTCACTTTTAGATCTGTGCAAGTCAGGGTTGAGATTATTGGGTTAGGGTTGACATTTGTGGGTCAATGTCAACCTTTTTCATAAGATGACATTGGAACAAAAAAATATTTCTGGGTTTTGTTTGTCTCTGCATTCCAATTTGGGATCGACTGCCAGTTTTTCTAGAAACTCAATACAGACCTCAAAAAATAGCATTCTTTGATCTGTAATATTTCAAGGTTAGTGCATTTCTCCTACTTCTTCAATTACTATTATACATCATTTCTATGCATATAATTAATAGAATTGAAGGTATCTCCTTTGTTATTCTCCCTTCAAAATAGTTGATTCATTTGTGCATTAACCCTTCTTTGGGGTTGATTAATTTGGATCTCCCATTTGTGTAATTGAAGACAAAGAGGAACATCTTATCTTCTCCTTAATCACAATTGCAATACTTAATCAATAAAATTCAATTAGGGTTAAGGAATTCAATACAATCTAGGCAACTTAAAGGACAATTTACACATCAACACTTTACATTACAAGATAATCAATTCACAATCAATCTATAAATCAAATCAATCATTTCTTATCTTACATTTTGGTAACAACACAATACCCACTATTTCATATGTTACAACGGGTTTCTAGGATGGGGGTACAAAGGGCCTCAATTTGGGGACGACAGGTTTCCAGGAGGGGGCAATGCTATATATAGTATATACTATGCATAATACATATAGTACTTAAAATGCTAGTTATGAAAAGATGTATAAGACTACTAAGAAGTAAAATAGCAAAATTGCAAATGTCAAATACTAAATAGTAAATAATTGAACATTGAACATTGAAAATTGAGCAATGAACATTGAACAATGAAAATTGAGCAATGAACATTGAACAATGACGTTTTGAATATCGAATTACTAATTGGAAATTAGAATATTCAATACTAAATAAAAATTTTAATTTGTCGAATCAGAAAATGGAAGATTTCTATTGTATTAAAAATATCATAAAAATGATTACAATGAGTAGCATGATATCAAAATATAGAGAAGGGAGGCCTCTAATCATCCCTCAAGGAAAACTCCTCATCACTGGATCTCAGTAAAGTGGGTATAAAAATATCAACTTGATTCAATGCAATTTCCCCATCAATTTCTTCTTTTGTTTTTAAATTCAAAAGCAGAGGTCTGGGGGTGGTAGCCCCTATTGGGGTCAAGGGTAAATGCCCCTTGTGGGGTTTGAGGGAAGCGCCTCTGCCACCAAGCACATTTTCACTCTTGCTCCCCATACCAGGAATCTGGGTTTAGGGGCAGGGACGCGTCCCTAGGTTACACTACATATATAAGACTATGATGTACAATGTACTTTATTTTGTTCTAAAACTACTACAAAAATAACTTTGAAATCTCAATTCAGTATTTCTTTGCTATTTGAGTTTAGTTTACAAATTTATGTAGTTTTTAATACGCCAAGATTTTGCCAAGTCCCAAGTCCATAGAAAAAAATGAAAAATCTTGAACTACCATTTTTTTGTCAAGCCCTATTTTTTGACCTATGTCCTCAGCAACCAATACCACTCTACTAACTCCAATTATTCCATAATTACAACTCACCCAAACACTTTTTGACATCCATTTATCCACCAACAATGATAAATATTTCAAAATGGTTGGATGTACTAAATCAACCTAACACAACTTCATTCACAATTTCTCTAAATCAAGCGAAAGAATTATTAAGTAGGTAACATCAAAATGATAGTCCAAATAACATTATAAATAGTCACCAAAATCTTGGGATCCAATCAATTCATTTCTTTCTTACGACATGAATTTGTTAACCACGTTACAAATATACTTGGAAGTAGGACCTTAATTTCACAAGAAATGATCTTAGCATTTAATACTCATGAATTTCACATATTACAATAGCTTGTCCCAAGAAAAATACCATTTTATTCATTTTTAGAAAAAGCACAAAATTATTACTAGCATAAACCACTTCCATCTCTTACATGGGGAAGCTCAGACAAACCATACTTAGCATCTGAGGAGTATCTAAATAGTCAGAATCACAAGAGACATCTTATTTAGCTTGAAAAGCTTATGGAAAACATCTATTCACCAAAAAATTAAATAAAACTTGTAAATGTCTTTGTCTTATATCACTATGCATGTGATTAGTTTCTTGCCAGCTAATGCATGTGAAAGTCCATCAGGCACAGTTTCAAATTGGTATACCATAAACATTAAATTCAAGACAAAACTCACATATTAGAGAGCCCTTATTGTAATATTCCTTTTGTAACATCTAGACTAGCATTTTCATATATATTTTTTAAATGAGTTTTTTTTTTATTAATCTTTA
The DNA here is from genome assembly GCA_018584345.1 of Thuja plicata. Classification (NCBI taxonomy): domain Eukaryota; kingdom Viridiplantae; phylum Streptophyta; class Pinopsida; order Cupressales; family Cupressaceae; genus Thuja; species Thuja plicata. The sequence continues at coordinate 4,290,859 of MU227345.1, forward strand.
ACTCAATCTGGGAATAGTCTTTGGACTCATTCCAGGAGTTGTCAAAACTTGAGCTTAAAGCTTTATTAGCAATAGAATTTTTGGACTCAAAATTAATGCAATGGCGGTCACTGTCATCTCGAAGTTGAAAGCAAGTCTTGAGGTCCATCTCAAAATAAATACCATCAACATAAATACACTAGAATTTGAAATATGCAATTCCACAAATACTCTAGCAACTACCAAAGATTTTGTTCAACAAATGGTACTCAGAAAATACAATTCAAAAAATACTCCAACTCTTACCAAAGATATCAACAAATATAAAAAATTGATAGAGGTCAACATCAGATCTGGTAGTTTCTAGAGTAATACTCCTTGAGACCTATTCCTTTTGTCTAAGGAAAATTGTGCTCAAAGATAACAGATATCAAGCATATAGAGTTAAGTAAAACAAAACAGTGCAAATTTGGAGATTGTTAGGCATCTGAAAATGCATCATATATTCCTTAACTAAGTACAAGTTTCAAAAGAATTACCTTCAAAGCTGTCTGCTTGCGTAGAATATCATTTGACTTGATCATCATAGCTACTATCCAGAATGTAACAAAGAAGCCTAAGATACCAACCAAAAGTACAGGCTACAATTTATCATTATGAACTTTAAGATAAAAGTTTAAGAAACCAACATACAACAGACTCGCATACATATCATCTACCAACATGTCCAAATTCCATGTGTCCAAATATGAATAAAAAGATCCCTACCCTCATCCAATGTAAAATCTGAATGTAACACAAGAAAATTTTCTACAAGGCTAATAAAAGGCATGATTCACAAAGATCATCCTATACTACAATTGATCAAAATCTTCTAGAATTATATATTCTCATTTCTATTTATAAAAAGTATAATGAATACATTAAAAAATAGTTATACATAACAGGAATCAATTTTCAAAAAACAAATGAATCTTCTTAGTTGCATTTCTGGCTCATTTTGCATATACCTAAAATATAAGCTCTAGATATATTATGCTACAAAATTTATTTTAATCTTCTAACATGCATAAACTTCAAACAAAAAGCAGAAGTCCAACACTTGATATATTCCATAGACAAAGTTTAAGTGTTAGAAACACTGCAAAAGAATATTAAAAGAGATAGAATTGAGAAATATTGATCTTTACACCTACGGATAGATTGTGGTGACACAAGATAAGGTATCCTTCTAATAAAAATGAAGAGATAAGTTCTCATAGTAAAATGCCATTATGAAATCATTCAGTCGCAAAACCTGTCATTGACATTATACTGTAACCCATCTCATCATCTCACCCATTTTAACTCATCTCATGTAATCAAGCAATAATATAGATGGTGACAATAATTTAGAAATAGCCTGGGAAACTGTAGTCTAAATATCCATCCAGCAGAGAAAGAAAGAATTAATTATGACCAAACAAGAACCAAAAATAATCAATAAATGGGACTAGTTTTAGAAGAGTGAAAAACAATGGAGCCTATAAAAAAGAAGCATTTTAACTCCTTAGGGTACTAGTTTACACTAATAGAAACAAACTTATTAAATGATGAGTACAACTGCCAACTATATAAACATACTAATTAATGAGTACAAAAGCCAATATACATTAGCCGTCATGGAGAACTATAATCCTAGAGTGCATATAGCCATTTGAAAGGAGTACAAAGTAGGGCTCCACACAGACATGACATTCACAATCATTTTAGAAACCAGGATTACATTTAAACCTTCATGCATCTTCAATAAAATGCAAATCATTCATTACTAGATGAGATTCACTACCACTACAGGTATTCTAAATATATGTTCAAAGAGTCCACATGTCTTTCCTAAACTTCTTGTTTCCCTCTCTATTTACTTCCCTCCAAAAATATCATACATTCACCTCAAAGTTTCATCAATATTTCCCCCTCATAACATATTTCCTCCATAACTTGTTTATAAAATATCTTAAAATATATTCCTCCAAAAACATTGGTGATGTGGAGCTAAGCTACAAGATACTCAAAGTTCAAACAGATTCAAATGGTTTATGAACAGGAGCAAATAATACGTTGATAGCTAGCAAATATCAAATCAGGGTACTCTATGCAAGACAAAACTTAAGAATTGTGATATATCATGCTAGAACCGTAAATTACAAGATTGTATTATCCAAAAACTCTAAAAAAAAAAAGAGACCCAATATATTTTAAGTAACCATGTTGCAATGTGCAGGTACGGAAGGGAAAAGGGCATCATGACATGCACAAGAAATGCAATGTCTCACATCCTAACAGTTCAGTTCTTATCTTGTTCATTTCTAGAAGCATAAGAAAACTACTATTCAGTGTAAGGCTGGCACTATTGAAGATGTGCAACATGACCATGTGTTCTAGGAATGGCCCTTGTGGTGAAAAAAAACTATAGCACAAAGTAATGACACTGCATGAAAAATCAACCTAAGTGTCAAATTATCCTGTATCATTTAGATCAAGATTCTGAAATAATGTAACCATGCATGTTTTTCAAAATAGAAAAAGTCC
>MU227345.1:4307901-4322180 GCA_018584345.1 Thuja plicata
TAGTTTGCATGCTTATTCCATCATTTAGCTTGTTTTTGAATTAAATCCTTCATGCTAGGATAGTATTGGTCACTGATTTGGAGCATATTCTGAGGGCTAATATGCAACTCATCACACTCTTTCTAGTTAGAAGGCAATAGATCAATTTTAGCGGGTTTCCTATGTTTTTCATGTTTTTCACTAACCCCATGTTGCTAATATAACGATTTATTGAAGTGTTTGTGTTGATCTAACAGGTACCCAAATACACACACACACACTTTTCTTGACTCCTAATAGGGTATGTCTCCTAACAGGGACTGTGTACTATAATCTTGTAATAAGTTCTTAACAGGGCTAAATATTTTAACAGGGATACTATACTCTTAGTACATTATTTTTGGGTGCTGATTCCCACTGGAGTTTTACCTTTAACAAGGTTTCCTCGACAACAAGTATTGTGTTATTGTGTTGGCATTTACTGTGTCATCATTTGTATTACATTTTTGGTTTATAAATTTTAAAGTTTAATATTTTATATCAAAACTGATTCACCCCCCCTCTCAGTTGTCTTGCAGACTATTATTCTTATTAAAAATATCAAAATATGAATGAGATGATGCACAAATTTGAAAAATAATGTACAATACATAAAAAAGGAGTGGGGGAATATTCTATTTCCTTATTTGACTTACCCACTTCTCCAAGGACACGTGGAAAACCTTCAAGTTCTCATCCACCCAAAAAATACTACTCTCATTTTGTAAGGGAAAGTGACCAATCAACCATATAAAAAGAAGATAATGAAGTATTGCAACGGGTTTATAAAGATGAGGATAGTTCAAATGTTCCCATTGAAAGAGTGCAACATGTCAACATCCAAATTGATCAATATGGAAAAGGATTTTAAATAATGCAAAAAGATGGGGTACAAGGGAAGAGGACCCTTAGGCATTATAAATAAAGGATTTTTATAACCCATCCAACCTCCTTGGAGATCCAAGGATGAAAAATCAAGGATAGGTTATCAAGAGAAAGGGGTTAGTTCAAGCACTATTCATGATTCTTATGAGCATGTACATATGTTAGAGTCTAAAAGTGAAGATGAATCCAGAGAATATGAATGAGACTCTCCATCTAAAGATTCTTGTCATGAAAAGGAGATAAATGTCATTCATACCTATGCTACTATACCTAATTCAAACGATTAAGAAAACATGGATCAAGGGTCGAGTTCTGCACAAATATCAAATGATCCTCAAGTACCAAATGAAGGACAAGTATCTAGTGACAATAAATGGGTAGGTGAACCATGGGTACCTTCTTGGAGGGGGGAGATTCAAAAGTTAGGTTTAATCCATACGTATTTTTTCTAATGGAAATCCATGAGGATTCTAGTGAAGATAATTTTGATCTGACTTCTATGGAACACCTCAAACAAGCACATGTTATTGAATTAAGAGATATAATGTACAAACCTTCAAAAGAAGTCATGTCCTTGAACCCTGAAAATGAAAACTTACCTAATGATTCCTTATCCCTTATCCATCCTGAACTTATTGATTGGGACTTGACCAAACCTAATGACTTACTCTATTTTCCCAATGATAATGCTATGGCCCAATACCTCAATGTGGTTGAGCCATCTTCCACCAATGAATTTGATGCAAACATGATGATGGAAGCAAGGGTCCAATCTCTTAATCCAAAAGAAAAAAGAGAAAAATGTAAAAAAATGAAAAGGTCTAGTGGTGAAAACCACCATGTGGTAGTGCTAGACCCCAAAAAAGTAAAAATAAAGGATGTTTCCAAAGGTGAAAACCCAACTATGGCACCTAAGGAAGAGAGATTAGATATTTACGCGAACATGAAGAGGAAAGATATCCTATCATAATTGAGCCAACATAAAAGGTAAACATTGGCACAAAATTGGAACCTAAATTCATCCATCTAGCAGAATCTTTGACTCCAATAGAAAGGAAGGATTTCATCAAATTCTTTCAAGAAAAGAAAATCAACTTTTCATGGTCTTATGCAGATATGCCAAGATTGGCTCCAAGTTTCATAATGCATTATCTTAATGTGAGACCCAGGGTAAAACTTGTGAAGAAAAAATTGAGGAAAATGCATCCCCATGTGGCTTTGTTGGTTAAAGAAAAATTGGAAAAGTTACAAAAAGTTGGTTTCATAAGAGTCATAGCTTATGCAGAATGGATTTCCAATATTGTACCTATCACTAAACATGAAAAATCCATTCGAGTATGCACATATTTTAGAGATCTTAACCTTGCTTTCCCTAAGGATGATTTTCTATTACCTAGCATTAATGCTATAGTGGATTTGACAATAGGACACTCCATGTTTTCATTAATGAATCAATTTAGTGGGTACAATCAGATCAGAATAGAACCCGAGGATAAAGAAAAGACCGCTTTCACTTTCCCTTGGGGAAAATTTTGTTGAATTTCATGCCCTTCATCCTTAAAAATGCTGGAGCTACCTATCAAATAATGATGACTACCATGTTTCATGACATGATACATACCTTTCTTGAAGATTATGTGGATGATATTGTAGAAAATTCACATGAAAGAAAAGATAATCTACCTATCCTATAAAAAATCTTTACAAGATTGGAACAATTTAAAGTAAGATTAAATCCAATTTGGTGTCCAATCTAGCAAGCTATTGGGCTACATAGTTTCAGCAAACGGGATAGAAGTGGATCTAGAAAAAGTGCAAGCAATCATGGAAATGGAAACACCCAAAAACATTAGCGAAATAAGGTGACTACAAGGAAGACTCCAATATATTAGAAGGTTCATCACTCAATTGGCGAAAAAAAACTACTCTTTCACCAAGTTTCTACATAAGGATACTATTTTCAAATGGGATGATGAATGTGAACAATATTTTACCCTCTTAAAGACATACTTGGTAAATCCACCTATTTTGATGCCTCCCATCAAAGGTAAACCCTTACTATTATACATTTTAGCAACAAAAAAATATTTAGGGGTTTTATTAGCAAAAGAGGATGATGAGGGCAAAGAAAGAGCAATCTATTACTTAAGCAAAACCTTGATAAAATATGAGTTAAACTATAGCTTTATGGAGAGTGCTTGTTTAGTGGTAGTTTTTGCCTCCCAAAAACTATGACATTACATGTTGATGCACAAGGTTAAGTTGATTTCTAGGGCTGATCCACTAAAGTATTTTCTTAGAAAAACAACCATTATAGGAAGGATTTCTAAATGGGTGATGGTATTAAGTGAATTTGATATTGTGTATGTGGACCGTAAAGCTATCAAGGGAAAAGTCATAGCACATCAATTGGAAAATAATCCCTTAGTTTCCAATCATCCTATGCAAATAGAATTTCCATATGTAGAATAGTAAATGTGGAAGCAAAAGCATGCAAGTTATATTTTGATGGATCTTATACTCAGCATGGATTAAGAGCCATAATTTTTTTTCTCACACAACAAGGCTACACTACTCCAAAGTCCTACAAGATTTTATTCTCATGTATCAATAATATTGCAGAATATAAGGCTTTAGTCATTGGAATAAAAATGGATTTATAATGGAATGTAACATAACTACAACTATATGGGGATTCACAAATAGTCATTAACCAAATCAATGATGAATACCAAACTAAAGATGATACATTGATTCCTTATAAAAGGATGGTAGATGATTGGAAAAAGTATTTTGTCTTGATCGCATTTGAAAAAATCCCAAGGGAAAACATAGAGCAGCATATGCTATGGCTACTTTGGCTTCATTACTTCAAATGCCAGATCAAAATGCTAGGAATGAGTTCTTGGTGGAAGAAATGGTGAAACCTTCTTTTGACCTACCTGAAACTCAAATCATTTTCCTTTTAAATGGACATGACTCACCTTGGTATGGACCCATCTTTACCTATATTAAAGACCAATTTTTACCCTTGGACCAAACCTGAACCCAAAAGAGACACTTCATACGCCAAGCGTCTCACTATACTATCCTATCCAACACATTGTATTGAAAAATTCTTGATGGAATGCTACTTAGGTGTATAGAGGATGAGGAATCAAAGATAGATTTACGAGACATTCACGAGGGTATTTGTGGGTCTCATTTGAGTGGGTTGAACCTATCCAAGAAAATCCTTCACATGGGTTACTTTTGGAAAACCTTAGAAAATGATGCTTGACACTTTTTCAAAGTGTGTCCAAACTGTCAATATCACGGAGATATGATTCATTTGCCCGCACAAGAGTTACACCCGATAATTACACCATGTCCTTTATTTAAATGGGGATTTGATCTTATTGGGATGATTTATCCACCTTCATCCAATGGTCATAAGTTAATTATAACTACAACAAAATATTTTACAAAATGGGTAGAAGTTGTTCCATTAACAACTGTAACAGGTAAACAAATCTCCATGTTTATTCTAAACCACATCATTTGTCAATATGGTATTCCTCATGCCATCATCATGGATAATGGAAAAAAATTTAAGAATAAAGATGTGGATGAATTATGTGAGACATTTCACATTACACACAATTCTTCCTCCATTTATTATCCTTAAGGAAATGGTCAAGCCAAAGAAACAAATAAGAACATCCTCAAAATATTGAAGAGATTGGTTCATAAATCAAGAAGAGATTGGCATATACAATTGAACCAGGCATTATGGGACTATAGAACAATCATTAGAACACTAACGGGGGAAACACCATTCCCTTTGGTTTATAGGGCAAAAGTTGTTATACCTTTGGAGGTTAAAATCCCATCTTTGAGAGTATCATTACAAGGTTTGATAAATGATGAGGATTATAGGGTTGAAAGAATTCAACAATTAGAATTTTTAGAATAACATCAAACTCAAGCTTATGAGCACTTGAAAGTGTACCAAAATAGAATCTCAAGGAATTACAACAAAAAGATAAAATCTAGAGCATTTCAAGTGGGAGATTTAGTGTTGAGAGAAAACCCTAAGAACCAAGAAGAAAGAGAAAATAAAGGAAAATGGGAAGAAAATTGGTTAGGACCCTTTGTGATTACTTGTTCTTTTGGCACGGGGACATACACATTGGCTTATTGTGAAGGAGATGAGCTACAAGAACCTATAAATAGTATTCACTTAAAGATGTTTTACAAGTGAATATATGAAAGTGTATAGGTTGAAAGATTATCAGATGAAAGTGTATCTGATGATATTAACATCATTTATTGTATATGAGAAAAGTTAAAAAATACGTAAACATGAGAAAAGTTCAAAATCCAAAAAAATGAGAAAGATCAAAAATTCAAAAACAATGGAAAAGCAGAAAAACAAAAATAGAAGAAAATTGAGCATGAAGAAAGAAAAAACATTCAAAATATCCAAAAAATGGATGTCTTGGTGAAAACCTAGCAAAAAGGCACCTTGATGATATCAAAATATAAAAATAAAAAAAAAAGAAAAAAGAGAAAAGTACCCTGGTGAAAACCTAGCAATAGGCGCCTTGGTAGCAAAAAAAGAGGAAAAGAGAAAAAGAGCAATAAATTCAAAAGGTGAAAACCTGGAAAACATGTGATTTTTGATCCCTTAGGTCTTTCCTAGTTGCATTTGTATATATTGCATTTTTCATCTCATTGTATATATATCCTTGCATCGGTCATTTGTGCATAGTCATAATAAAGTCTTTGAGCTGCATTGTCAAAATCATTGTCAGATATTAGGCTTCATTTTCCCATATTTATACATGGTCTCATATTCGCTTGGGGGAAAAGCATTGGTTTTGATACAAACAAATTCGATAAGCACTACTTTTTGGTCATATGACATGAGAGATTTTCAAAACTTCAATGGAGAGATATTTTTGAACCTTTGATGTATATCATTGTTCAACCCAAGCATTCGATCTTGCAACTTAATCCTTGAGCTTCATGACCTTATTATCAGGATTAAAATTTGACAAAACCTAAATGATTAGAATGGATGGAATTCTATTGAAAATATTGATACAATACAAAACACTTGAATTTTTTGATGATGTTCATTGAATCATGTTCTTTTTAGCTAATCAATGATGTTATGACTAGATTGGCGATGATGAAGACATGATATTTTTCTTGATTTTTGTGTGATTGTTTTGAGGAAAATCCACCAACCTATGTGAATTTGTCTAAGGACATGATCATCAAATAATCATCGAGGAAATTCATATATGAAGGAGGTTTTACCTTTATTTGTTTATGCAAATGGATACCTTGGATATTTAGATATTCTATATCTTAATACCAAAATCCAATTGCAACATTAAATCTGATGAAATGGGTATTCAAACTCCCATAGTTGATTACTCAACTAGTGAGGGTTGTAATAGTTTCTAATGGTTACAAAATCCATGAAAGAGGTATTTATATTATCATGATGTGGTTATCCAATCAGTGATGATTGTACTTGCTCCTAGTTCACAAAAATCTCAATGATGGGAATATATCTCATTTTGCATTTCTTTCACAAAGTGACAATTAGTTGCATTGAGAGGATTTCCTAAGTTCAAGGGAGTTAATTATTTAAAGATTTGATATCTTTATCTTGGTTCACATCAATCAAATATGGAGACTTTCTTATGCATTTAACATTGCATTCATTAATCATTAAACATTATTTACAAGTTATACATCATTATTCATTATCCAAAATCCATAAACATTTCATTATCCACATAGGTGCATTTCATTAAAATATTACATTTTCAAATATAAAAATACAACAACACAACATGCATTCATAAAGATCATTGCACTACATATATCATTTTAGAATTGAATTCATCATCAATTAAAAAGAATGTAGACATAAACTTGCATACATATTCATTCATCTAACTATGTCAAATAAATAAGGCATTGCATCAATAGCATGTAAAATAAAGTGCATCATAAACATGTAAAATGAGGTCAAATTGGGAAGGACTAAGTCGGAACTGTTGGATAGAAAGCTTTGGTTCTCATAAGCTAGATAACTTGTGTTTCCTCATTTTAAAAATATTCTTACTAAACTCCTAGCAGCTTCATAGTGAGTTTCAGATGACAACCAAGTTTGGAATTAGTATTATCAATCTTTCGACGACAACCAAATTCAGAATTGGTATCTTTAAGAGTTTTTATTTACATTTGGAGGAAAACCAAGTTCAAAGTCAAATTATATCAGTTTAGTTCAATAAAGTGCGAGACTAATCTTATCAACATTTTGTTCGACAACCAAGAATGGAATTCTCAATCTTTCTAAAGTTAAAATCAAAAACTCTCTTTGAATCAATGCGCTACTCGCACATCAATTCATAGAGGGGCAAATGTAACCACCTAGATTTGGTCTGTTATGATTATAGACCCTATTTTCCCTAAGTGTGATCATACCCCCAATTACTTCATGACAATGTTATGTTGGTGTAATTCATTTTAAATCAAATTTAATGTCCTAGGTGATTTTTGTCACTGAATTATATTAACTATTATAGCCATACAATTCAAATCAATTTAAACAAATTAAATCAAACCAAATTCAAACATGGCTATAGTATTTAATCATAAAGGAATTAAATAAAACCCCTAAATCAATTTCTCACTTGCAAATGAACCCATTCCCCTAGCCTTATTAATTTAATTAAAATGGCTATAGTCCCCTTAATTATTGAAAAGCAATAAAATGCTTAAATAATTAAATCCTATATCTTTAAATGAATTATGTCAAAAAATTCATTTCATTTTATATTCCCCTAAACCCCAACCTAACCTATCTCAACCATTTCTACCCTGGGTTCTAACCCATCCCAACCTATTTCCCCCATGCTAATCTAATTCTAATCCTAATTTCACCTTTACCTACCTCCTAATGTTGTCACATTCCATTAGGGAATGATTAAGGACTCCACCCACTTGAGAAAGTCAAGGAATCTTAGGATTCCTTCCTCAAGTCCACTTTCTCAAGCCACCCTCTTATACCCTTCCCATGCTTCTTTAAGGCTCTCATTAATGCCTCATTAATGTAGATTCCTTAAGCCCATGTCTCCACCATGCCTATTGAATGCCCAAGGCATTTATTGCTCTTACACACCATTAATGAGTTTTTCAACTCCATTAATTCACCTTGTCCTCCCTCTCTCTCCTCATTCTTCTATAAATAGAAGACATTTTTGAGAGCAAATAAGCCCTTACCTTATATTGAAAATGCATTGTTATGCTGCTAGGATTTAGATGCATTCATATTTCATTCATAGTTTCATTATCATGCATTGTTATTATCTTCACTTTTAGAGCTAGAATGCATTGTTTTAATGATTAATAGCTTGTTTTAATTCAAATTTTTCATGCTAAGTCGTATATATCACTGATCATAGCATAATCTGAGGGCTATTATGTTGTTAATCACACTCTTCTTAGTTAGAAAGAAATAGGTCAATATTAGTGGTTTTATATGCTCATCTAACCCCTTTAAGCTAATGCAATGATCTATTGAAGTGTTGTGTCTTTCTTAAATAGGTACAAAAATCACACACACATTTATGGTGCCCACCATGGGGCTCGATTCCAAATGTGGCCTCATTTTGACCTCATTTTTAACCTATTTACCTTCCCAATTTTCAGGTCCAAAATCATTTCTAATCATTCTGGCTCGCATCCAGGATACGCCCTCTCACCGTAGAAAATGAGGCTCACATCCAGGATTTCTTGGATCACTTTCAGTTTAGGATCACATATAGGGACCATTCAGTTGCATCTAGTAAAGAAAGTCACATCTAGTTTCTGTGTCATTTGTTGTATTTTTGGATCACATCTGGTGAAAATTCTAATGAACTTCATTTCCTAACCACTAACATTTGCGTGCTTGACTTCTTTGGTCTTTTAAAACAACTTAACAAGTGTTTGTAGGTTTCCATCAAAGGATTTTCTTGGGAGTTGGACAAAGGATACTAACATGGTTTCTTGGTTGTAGGTTTCCCAAGAAACCATGTTAGTATCCTTTGTCCAACTCCCAAGAAAATTCTTTGATGGCAACCTGCAAACACTCGTTAAGCTATTTTAAAAGACCAAAGAAGTCAAGCACGCAAATGTTAGTGGTTAGGAAATGAAGTTCATTATAATTTTAACTAGATGCGATCTGGAAATACAACAAATGACACAAAAACCAAATGTGACTTTCTTTACCAGATGCGACTGAATGTTCCCTAGATGCGATCCTAAACTAAAAGCGATCTAGGAAATCTTAGATGCGAGCCTCATATTCTACGGTGTGAGGGCGTATCCTAGATGCAAGCCAGAATGACCAGAAAAGATTCTAGACCTAAAAAATGGGAAGGTAAATAGGTGAAAAATGAGGTCAAAATAAGGCCAAATCTGGAATCGAGCCCTGCGGTGGGCACCAAAAATGTGTGTGTGATTTTTGTACCTGTTTAAGAAAGACACAACACTTCAATAGATCATTGCATTAGCTAAAAGGGGTTAGATGAGCATATAAAACCACGAATATCGACCTATTGCTTTCTAATTAAGAAGAGTGTGATTAACAACATAATAGCCCTCAGATTATGCTGCTATCAGTGACATATACGACTTAGCATGAAAGATTTGAATTAAAACAAGCTATTAATCATCAAGCAATGCATTCTAGCTCTAAACGTGAAGATAATAAAAATGCATGATAATGAAACTATGAATGAAATATGAATGCATCTAAATCCTAGCAGCATAACAATGCATTTTCAATATAAGGTAAGGACTTATTTGCTCTCAAAAATGTCTTCTATTTATAGAAGAATGAGGAGAGAGAGGGGGGACAAGGTGCATTAATGGAGTTGAAAAACTCATTAATGGTGTGTAAGAGCAATAAATGCCTTGGGTATTCAATAGGCATGGTAGAGACATGGGCTTAAGGAATCTACATTAATGAGAGCCTTAAAGAAGCATGAGAAGGGTGTAAGAGGGTGGCTTGAGAAATTGGACTTGAGGAATGAATCTTGAAATTTCTTGACCTTCTCAAGTGGGTGGAGTCCTTAATCATTCCCTAATGGAATGTGACAACATTAGGAGGTGGGTTAAGATGAAATAAGGATTAGAATTAGATTAGCATGGGGGAAATAGGTTGGAATGGGTTAGAACCTAGGGTAGAAGTGGTTGAGATAGGTTAGGTTGGGGTTTAGGGGAATATAAATGAAATGCATTTTTTTGACATAATTCATTTAAAGATATAGGATTTAATTATTTAAACATTTTGTTGCTTTTCAATAATTAAGGGGACTATAGCCATTTTAATTAAATTAAGTAGGCTAGGGGAATGGGTTCATTTGCAAGTGAGTAATTGATTTAGGGGTTTTATTTAATTCCTTTATAATTAAATACTATAGCCATGTTTGAATTTGATTTGATTTAATTGGTTTAAATTGATTTGAGTTGTATGGCTATAATAGTTAATATAATTCAGTTATAAAAATTACCTAGGACATTAAATTTGATTTAAAATGAATTATGCGAACATAACATTTTTATAAAATAATTGGGGGTATGATCACACTTAGGGAAAATAGGGTCTATAGTCGGAACAGACCAAATCTAGGTGGTTACATTTGCCTCTCTTTGAATTGATGTGTGAGCGGCGCATTGATTCAAATAAAGTTTTTGATTTTGACTTTAGAAAGATTGAGAATTTCATTCTTGGTTGTCAAACAAAATGTTGATGAGATCCGTCTCGCACTTGATTGAACTAAACTGATAGAATTTGACTTTGAACTTGGTTGTCATCCAAAGGTCAATAAAAGATCTTAAAGATACCAATTCTAAACTTGGTTGTCATCTAAAGATTGATAATACTGATTCTGAACTTGGTTGTCATCTGAAAGTTAGTATGAAGCTGTCAAGAGCTTAGTAAGAATCTTTTTAAAATGAGGAAACACAAGATATCTAGCTTATGAGAACAAAAGCTTTCTATCCAACAGTTCTGACTTAGTCAAGGAAACTATCATACCCCTAGTTTGTTTAATAATGAAGTCATTTTAATGTTGTTTTGAGAAAAAAATTAATTGATGATAGTGTGATCATGCCCCCTCAAGAACAAAATCTAAGGAAAAGAATAAAATCCCTTGGTTGAAAGAATGTATCACTTGCAGGAAGCGGTTAGGGCAAGAAAGAATAGAGTAGAAGTGAAAAAGAGAGGGTGTTTAAGAATAAACACACAATAACCAAGTTAATTATGTCAAAATGTGAGTGGTGAGACTGATAAAATGATGTTAGACCAAGATCTATGATAAAATGTGCATTTTGATAGATTCCTTGAACAAATGGAGCAAATAGGCATTTTTAGAACTGTCACAAAAATGGTATTTTGCTATGTAAAAAACTTCAGGCACCTTCGATTTGGTTCCCGATTGATTAAAAAGAGAACAAAAATATAGTTTCAGTTGCCTAGGAGGAATTTTAGAACTCCTAAATAGCTCAAAAGACCAATATATAGCTCAAAAATTACCATTTTAATATTCATTTTAAATTTTACCCATAGTAATTCTGAGAGCTCAGTAGAGAAGATGGTGGTCCCCGTAAGGAAGCATCATTTGGAGATGAGCCATTGACACCAACGCCTGACTGACTACCCACCTCTGGTAAGTGCTCGTAAAACTACCTCGTGAATTTCATAAATTTGATTTTTACACATTTTTGTAGCTTTTACAGCCATTTCAATTTTGGGTCACATCCAAGATTTCAGATCGCACCCTATCAAACCCGTGTCGCATCTAGTTTTTCCCAGATCGCATCCTATTTTTCCAATTTTTTGCATCACATGTAGGATACTCTAGATCGCATCTTGTTGCTCTATTTTAGGCTTAGGTTTGGGTCAAAAATTTAGTTTGGTCGCACCCTGCCAATTTAGGATCATACCCCACATTCTGGATCACATCCTGATTTTCGGGGATCGCATCCAGTATGCTCAATCACATCCTATTTTTCTAGGATCACATCTAGTAAAAGAGATTGCATCCTAATTTCTAGAATTGCATCTTATTTTTGGACATAGAAATTTATTCTTTTTGAATTGTCTGTCTATCACCGATATGTAATCACTTAGCTGATTCATATTCCTATGCTTGTAGCTTAGATAGAATACTGAGTTATCTCGTATTTGTCAAAATAAGTTATTTTTAGGTAGTCGCCTTTCAAGGCACATATCCAAGACGTATGCTAGCATTGTCTGGAGTTTTGATGGATGATGAGGAGAAAGTAGTCCACTGTGGATTACGATCATTGATAGGTTTACTCAATATAGGGGTAATCTAAGGGTTGTTGACTGCTCTTGTTGAGAGATGGAACTTAGAGCACAACACCTTCCATCTCCTGACTGGGGAGATGACAGTTACTCTGAAGGATGTATGTCTCATACTCCATGTTCCCATTATGGGCCGTGAGGTGCACTTCAAGTCTACATCTGTCATGGCAATTGGTGCAACTTGCCGATACTTCCAAGATGATACTATTGACCGTAGATACTTGTCTTGGGACTACATGGTGGATCATTATGATCAGCTATCTGTATACATGTCAGACTTGATTGGTGGCATTTTTATGCTAGATAGAGGATAGCATGGGTTTATGGTTGGTTGGGTGGACATGCTCAAGCAGATAGTTGTCTAGAGATGGAGATTTGCATGGGGTTGTTGCATTCTAGTCCATATGCACTATGAGCTTCATGAGATTGTGTACCACTATACCTGGAGCATGACTGTGGGTATCTTGATTCTTTAGATCTGGGCTTGGGAGCATATCCCTATTATAGACTTTTTGATGATATGACAGAGGTTGTATGGTGACCATATTTAGATTCTGAGGAGTGGACTTTAGATGCCAGGCAGGTACCATTTTTTTTCCAGGGCTGGTATCTCATTGGACAGACCAGATATATTGTAGAGTTGTTCATACACACCCAAGTCCTTAGATAGTATGGTTGTCAGCAGGGTAGGACATAGGATATTACAGTATATGCATGGATCTGAGATGAGACACCACTATGGGGTGTCTAGCTGAGGTACAAGATAGCTTATTAGGAGATCTGAGACATGGTCAAAGCAGATTGGGCCTTCACCTTGATGTTGCTAATGCAGGTGTTTCTGATAGGTATGCTATAAAGATGCTCTAGTATCTATTTCCACATTTTACAGTGTCAGAAGAGCCCATTCCTCACATTGAGGAGCCGATTGATTATGATCTGGGTGAGTGTCCAGCCAGAGGGAGGGGAGGAGTACAGAGAGATAGGGGTAGAGGCTGACATGGAGGGAGGGATGGAGGCCAAGATGGAGGGAGAGATGGGAGACAACCTCCTCTAGATAATGGTGATGATAGGGGAGATGATAGGGGTGGTGGTGTTGTGTGTGGTAGGGGAGATGTGGCCAGTGGCAGTAGAGAGGGTCGGCATGCCCACTTTAGATTTGTTTCCCCCAGGATGGATCTAGGGCCATTATTGATAGGAGAGTAGTAGAGGTAGAGGCAGCAGTAGTAGAGATATCCTGATTGGTCATAGGATAGATCTGCAGGATAATGTACCGACAGGGGTTCAGGCAGGGATGGAGACCCCTTATCTCAGTGCGAGCAAGAGTGAGAGCAGCTCAGGGCACATATTACTTCTTTAGAGGCCAGAGTCAATTTTTCAGATGCATTGATAGATAATAGGGATAGATAACTAGAGAGGCTTAGGGCAGAGCGGGATAGGCAAGGTGATATGCTCAGAGCAGAGAGAGATGTACAGGCTCGAACAACAGTCCATCAGGATCATAGAGCCACATATTATTATTCTCTATACCATAGTGCAGTGCCAGAGGGACAAAGAGAAATATATTTTTCATGCCTAGTGTAGTAGTTTGAGGGGGCGATGCCTCCTCCTCCTCCGTTTGTACCACCTCCTCCCCCTCCTCTAGATTAGGGAGAGGGTGGGAGCCAGAGCTGAGATATTTTGTCTCATTTTGTATATCTGAGTTCATATTGTATATCTGGATCCTCCTAAGATCCTCTTTTTGTACATGACATACATATATATATATATCTGACTCATTCTATCTCTCTGATACTATTTATGTGGATTTGTGCCATGCTTTGATCTATACCATGTTTTTGAGATATATATCTGATGTTGTTGATTCCATTCCTGACATGTTATATGAGTTCCATCTGCTTTGATAGATTTATTTTGCACATGTGATTATATCTTGGCCATATGATGAGTTAGATTTTAGATGATGACATCATTTTATGCATGTTTTGAGTTATCA
>MU227345.1:4327806-4348454 GCA_018584345.1 Thuja plicata
CAATGCATTTTCAATATAAGGTAAGGGCTTATTTTCTCTCAAAAATGCCTTCTATTTATAGAAGAATGAGGAGAGAGAGGGGGGACAAGGTGCATTAATGGAGTTGAAAAACTCATTAATGGTGTGTGAGAGCAATAAATGCCTTGGGCATTCAATAGGCATGGTGGAGACATGGGCTTAAGGAATCTACATTAATGAGGCATTAATGAGAGCCTTAAAGAAGCATGGGAAGGGTGTAAAAGGGTGGCTTGAGAAAGTGGACTTAAGGAAGGAATCTTGACATTCCTTAAATTTTTCAAGTGGTGGAGTCCTTAATCATTCCCTAAAGAAATGTGACAACATTAAGAGGTGGGTTAAGATGAAATTAGGATTAGAATTAGATTAGCATGGGGGGAATAGGTTGGGATGGGTTAGAACCCAAGGTATAAGTGGTTGAGATAGGTTAGGTTAGGGTTTAGGGGAATATAAACGAAATGAATTTTTTGACATAATTCATTTAAATATATAGGATTTAATTATTTAAGCATTTTAATGCTTTTCAATAATTAAGGGGACTATAGCCATTTTAATTAAATTAATTAGGCCAGAGGAATGGGTTCATTTGCAAGTGAGTAATTGATTTAGGGGTTTTATTTAATTCCTTTATGATTAAATACTATATCCATGTTTGAATTTGATTTGATTTAATTGGTTTAAATTGATTTGAATTGTATGGATATAATAGTTAATATAATTCAATGATAAAAATCACCTAGGACATGAAATTTGATTTAAAATGAATTATGCCAACGTAACATTATCATGATATAATTGGGGGTATGATCACACTTAGGGAAAATAGGGTCTGTACTCGAAATAGACCAAATCCAGGTGGTTACAAATAAGGCATTGCATCCATAGCATGTAAAATAAAGTGCATCATAAACATCATATAGAATCATATCATCAAAGGAAGTCTCACATATATCATCATGAAAATCAAAGTCATCATAAATGAAAATCAAATTTCTGACATATCAAAGCTACATCATATTATAAGGGTACATCAAAGTCCCGATCAACTTAATATATCGGATACATCAAACTACAATACACATGATCCAATGATATATCAATATCAATCATGACCCGCTAGGGGCACTTGATGCATCTCATACCCCTATATCACCTATACCACTTGTACCATCTAGATCTCTATCTCCTGATCTATCATGTGTACTAGGATGAGCACCATTAGAACTAGCACCATTGGCTATCTAATCCATCTTTGCCATGAATTCTGGCATCATCACACCAAATTGATCTATCCCACTAGTCACTATAGCTAGACCAGTCTGCAATCCCTGCACATCCTTCTCTAATCTCATAATGGTACCTAACTATGGCTATAACTTAACCTAAGGTTATATGTGTATCTGAGGCACTTGTTGTGCTATAATTTGAGGATGTATAAACACCTACTATACCTAAATCTATGGACCCTAACCATGTCTCACAACAACTATCTGATCCTGTCTCATAACTTTCTTTTGTTGTTGACCCCATACCACTATTGATACTACCTATACTAGTCTCATCCTATACCCACATCCTCTCCCTCACACATGACCACCCCTCATCCATGCACCCACATGCCCACCTCTCATCCATGGTCCTCCATGTCCTCTATCTCCATCTCACTAAGATATCTCTTCTCTCTGTACTCTCTGCACTCTCCCACCTCCTCATCCACCCTTGCCATCGTCATCATCTACATCAAGAATTGACTCACTAGGATCTGTGAACCGTGGAAACCTATGGTGAGAAAACCACTGTGCATAATCTGGAGTCATCCCTGCATCTGCAATATGCTCATGCATATCCCACTACATATACCCCCAATCTATCAATCTAATCACAAGCATACTGATAATCAACATGTGCTCCCCATATCAATCTCTTAGCCTGCACTCGACCATATAGTGCTAAACCCTGAGGAATGTCCTACACTCAGCCATACTTCCAAAATACTCTATAGTAGAAAAAACTCTCGATCACTAGGGGTGATCGACCTATCATCCATCGAGGTGAGAGCATATACAAAAACTCATTATCATCCTCATGTCAGGGCTCACATCCTATATATGGGCTCCATATGACCTAATCAATATCATCAAGCATACATCTCCAATAATCCAACTTGCCCAGCCAAGGCTAGAAAACCATGTCATCATATAAGTATGCATATGACCATCTAGGATCTCTCTGTCTGGTAGCTATTGGCCTCAAAATAGGGATATGATCCTATGTCCATAATGGTAATAGCATCACTCTAGATAATAATGAAGCACTACATCTATAAAAAAAGTGATGCAACTCATGGTATAACTGTGCCATCACATAGAAACCCCAATCAAATCTCTAGGGATGAGCAATCATGTCCTCAATGATCTGACCCCAACTATCTGCGAATCCATGCCCATGATGATCTGGTAAGAGAAATCCACCAATCAATGTGCCTAATACTATAGGAAGAGGAGGGAAAGAAATAAACTGTGCCCAGGTGATGCTCTCATCTCTAATAGTAGGATCTGCAAAGACATTTTCATGCAGTGCCATTATAAACCTAATCATAATATACCCGCTCTCCTTAAGTTGGGATCCTCAATAATCTGTACACATCCTCTAGAGTGATCTTCATCTCTCCTAAAGGAAAATGGAAGGTGTTATGGTTAGATCACCACCACTCTGCCATAGCTATAAGAATTCCATGGTTCATTCAGAACCAAGGTAACTCAAGGAGGTAAAAAAAACTGCATCTACCGATCACTCATCTCTCGTGACTTGATAACTAGTCTACCATATCGACAAGGCAAGCTGGAACACCCTAGACATATAACTTCCAAACATAATCTATTTTTAAAATCAAGTCGACTTGATTAGTATCATTATTCCAATGGATTATTCTACATCAATCAATCATCAAATCAACCTATCACTCTTTTTGAGCAACATCAATTATTTTTTCTAACTCTATATCATGAGAAGGGGAAAATACATCAGTTTATCCTATCCTACCAATCTGATTGATATTTCAACATCCATCTAAATAATCATCCTAAACATTTGGTTTCATGATAAATCCATCTAGCTTATCATTGCACTCAATCTGGTATTCATTCTATCAGAAGCAATCAATAACGATCAAGGTTTTTCATTCTTTACACCCAAGTATAATTTTACCTATGTGTACGCACTATTTCAGATGGTGTATGTGTCATTTTAGGTTACTCATAACTTTGGACATCATACACAAATATTTCATACCTACTAGGTGTCACTTAGCCTATTATGCGGCATTTTGCAGTGTACGCATGACTTCATCATTCATACACGTAAGTTTATTTCAGTTTTCTAACAAGAGTTTCGTATGCATGATTTAAATCTATCAATGCGTGATTTTTCCTATTTCCTATACACAACTTAATGGTTTATACGTGACTCTTCACAATGCGGACATGCAACTTTACACTCCTAAGCATGACTTAACCTATCATACACGTAACATTGCTAATTATTTACCAAAAATCCCTAACTAGGCATAGAAATATAATTTAAAAGTAATAAATGCTAGAGGAGGTAGAAATCACTCACTGAAGGTCTATACTCAGCTAGCCTATAGAATTTGTGCCCTCTCTTGAATTGATGCTCGTGTATGGGGACCACCATCATTGGAATCTCAAAAAGTCTATGAACAAGAATGAGAGGTCAAAAGTGAAAATGAGTAGTAAAAATGACATTCTTACTTCTATTTATACCTTTGTGACCTAATTTTAAGAGGTTTTTACCATTTTTGACCTTCAAATGGACATTTTTCATCATTAGGGCATATTGTGATCAATTTATCATCTAGTTTTTTAGAAATGAAAAGATAATTAACCTACTAATTTCATTCATCAATATCTTTTTGCCTCTGTTAATCAATTTTATTTTCATTTTTGAGGGGGCATTATAAGGTCAAAACATGATTTTTATCGCACGTTTGCAATGACAACAAAATCTGGGGTATTAAAATTTTAAATTGTTATTAGTGCGGCATTTTTCTGCATTATTTGTCATCAATTTTTCACATCAGGGTTTCATATCATATTATCAAATCAGGTTTTCACAACAGACATTGTATTAGATTAATCATATCAAATCAGTCAATCAAATCGTGACATCAATTTTCTTTGAATCAATGCACTTCGCACCTCGATTCAAAGAGGGGCAATTGTAGACACCTAAATTTGGTCAGGTGTTTTTTATCAAATCAACAGCCAATTTTATAAAATCAAATGGATTAGTTTAATCAAAAGGGACTAAATCACATTAAATCAAAGGATCAATTAATAAATATATGGATTAATTAAATATAAGACTTAAAGGGATAATTCAAAGCTATATAATTGATTTAATCAATTAATTGTATAGTTTTAATAAAGAATCAAAATCAACCTATTTCCTTACATGGCTAATTTAATTAATTAATTGAATTAATTAAATCCTTATTTATTTCAAAAAAGGAGACAAGAATTCAAAGAGCCAATGAGAATCAAGGATTGAAAGCACATGGATCACTCCAAACTTTGCAATCTTGATCACTTATTTAACTCTTTAAATCCTCACCACTCAATTTGTCTCTTTGTCCCAACCTTTGAGACCACCATTTAAATGGTCTCCCCATTTGAAACCATTTTAAATACTTCAACTCAACCAAGATTTGATCATGATCAACTTAATTATACCCCTTACACTTGAGAAATCCTATAAATACCAAGCACTTTAAGAGCATTAAGAATCCTAGACATTCATGAGCAATTACATCTACACTATAGAGAAATTCATTGAGATCATAGAAATTTGAGAGCATAATTGAGAAATTTGAGAGCATAATTTAATGAATTGCATTACAATTTGAGAGTTGAGAGCTAGATTTAGGCATTATCATACATCAATTCTTGTTCTAGGATTGTCACTAATGGAGATTAAGGCTGAGAGCTTCATTAACATGCTTAGTTAGAGAGCCATGGAATTCTTATTGTTATTTTTTAAATTCTTTGAGTTAAATTAGACTTTTCTTTCCATAGAATTGATTAATTTCAAATTAATTTCATGAAGGTATACTTTATATATAAATAGTTAATATTAAGGAACAACGTATGTGAGAATATTCTCAGGGATAAACATTTTGTATAAATGAGTTACGTTTATCTCCAAAATATTATGGAAGATCATTGATATCAAAGAAGAACTCAAAGGTTCCTATTGCAATACTTAATGAAACTTTTATTAGTGGGGGAACATTATCTAATGAAGTGGTAGCTAAACATGAAAATTAATGAATTTATAAAGAGAAGAAAGATGAATCCATAAAATACATGAATTTGTTAGTTAATCAATATGGTAAGGGATTCACCATAATGCAAAGAATGGGTTATAAAGGTAATGGTCCTATAGGATTAAGAAAAGAAGGAATAGTTGAACAATTCTTAGAAAGTCCAAATTTTAAAAGAGATACCAAAGGTTTAGGATACAAGGAAAAGGGAAAACAAATAGTCACTCACGAGTCTACCAATCAAATTAGAGATGTGCAAGAATCTAGTGATGATAATGAATCAAATGACTATGAATGGGATACCATATAATTTGTTACAAAAGACATAGAGGTTGATATAATCCAAACTTATAGTGATAAATACTGAGAGGGGGAGAGTTCAGGGTCTAGATCCCTAGAGTTAGTTCCACATAATATCAATAATAACAACCAAGAGGAAAGAGAGATTCCTAATGTAACATACATTTATATGGAGAGTATAGACATAGACCTTGTTGATACTATCATTAACCTTGAAAATTTTTCCATTAATACCATCACAACCTTTGAAACTGATATTAATGATCTAGCACCCTTCTTTATCTTGAAATCATAGATTGGGAATTACATGATGTACTTGAACTAGATACTTTACAAAATGATGATGCAATTATCGATTATATTGGAATTAGAGATAATATAACTCTAGGGGATCATAAGGTGGGGTTCCCTATAGAAATCAATGACATGGTTTATTTTGGAGAGATTTCCAATCATTTCAGTCGTAAAAATATGAAAATAAAATATGCATCTAATGTTTAAGACCACATTGTGGCCATATTCGATTAGGAAAATAAAACAAGAAAGGATACATCTGATGGTGAAAACCTCTTTGAGGTGCCAAAGGATGGAAGGATTGATAGTCAATTTATATCGAGAGAAATCAACTAAGATGAAATAACTGATAGTACCTATAAATATTAGAACAAAATAGACAGAAAGGATTCTTAATGTAGTTGCCTCATTAACATAACCAAAAAGAGAATAATTTCTTCCATTTTTCAGAGAAAAGAAAATAAATTTTTCATGATCTTATGCCGATATTCTTGGTTTAGATCCAAATATTATCATGCATCATTTATCTATATCACTAGATATCAAATTGGTTAAGCAAAAGTTTAGAAAAATGCATCCACATATTGCTTTATTGGTTAAAGAAAACTTGAAGAAGCTATTAGATGCATGATTTTTTAGAGTGATATACTGCGTAATGGATTTATAATATTGTTCCTATTTCAAAACCTAACAAATCTATCAGAGTTTTCACTGACTTTCAGGATTTAAATAAAGCTTGTCCAAAAGGTAAATTTCCCTTGCCTAATATTGACATCATTGTCGATCTAACAGTTGGGCATGAGATGTTACCTTTAATGGATGGGTTTTCTGGATATAATCAGATTTAAAATAGCACCAAAGAGTCAAGATAAACTTAATTTTACATTTCCTTAGGGTACTTATTGCTGGAATGTGATGCCTTTTGGACTTAAAAATGTAGGAGAAACATATCAAAGAGCCATGACAACAATCTTTCATGACATGATGCATACCTTCATAGAGGACTATGTAGATGATATCCTTGGAAAATGCTTAACAAGAAAATATCATTTTTCTATATTAGGTAAAATCATCAGTAGGTTATAAAAGTTTAATGTTAGGCTGAATCCCAAGAAGTATGCATTTGGTGTTACATCTGAAAACTTATTGGGCTATATAGCCTCAACTAAAGAATAAAAGTAGATCTTGAAAAGGTAATATCCAATATGAAGATGCCTCTGCTGAATAATATCAGTCAGTTAAGCTCTCTTCAAGGAAGAATACAATCTATACGTAGATTTATTTGACAAATGGTAAACAAAATTCATCCTTTTACTCATTTGTTACACAAAAATGTATCGTATAGATGGGATGATAATTGTGAGGCAACTTTTGGTCAAATCAAGAAATACTTAAAAAATCCACCTACTCTAATATAACCTATCTTAGGAAAGCCACTATTACTCTATATGTGCTACAAAGGAATCACTGGGTGCCTTATTAGCACAAAAAGACAATACAGGAAAATAAAGAGCAATATATTATCTATGTAGAATCTGATGAACTATAACTGATTGAATGCTTGAAGGTGATAAGTTGATGATCACCAAGATGCAAAACTGAATGCAAGACATTAAATCAATTAATGTATTGTATTGTCATTGCTATCAACTTGATATGGTTTGATTTTTCATACACATAATATTATAACCTTGAAGATCTGAAGAGACAAAGTTTATGTGGTTGGTAAAATACAAAAAATCAGCATACACTGAGTGACAATGAACCCCGAGCAGTTCATAGTGTATACTGAGCAAGTGTATACCGAGAAAGTGAGCACCAAGTAGTTCACAGTGTATACTGAGCACCATAGTAAACTAGAGTTGATGACCGAGCATAACTGAAGGTGATGACCAAGCTTAACTAGAGTTAAAGAATGACAAAATTACTTAGCTGAAAGAGCTACAATTTAGGATTGACTGATTGATTGCTTTATTTTCAACGATCAGCTAAAATAAAGCATGGAAGGAGATTTAAAGCATGCTTTATTCATAAATATCAAGGAGATATTTACAGAATAAAAATAAAGGATATTTTTACAAGATAAAGCAACACATGATGAGTTTTACATATCAAGAAGGGATCTACAAAAAAAATAAGGAGATTGAGCGGCTAATCATGTCTATATCAAGAGACAAGGAATTCATTGTGAGAGAGAGGAATGTTGACTATAATTTGTGTTAAGATAAAATTCTTCATGGAGATCTGATCATACAGGTTAAAGAGTAGAGCCAAGGAATTCTACAGACACTGAGAAATAGAGGACAGAGCATTCACTAAGAAGAAGAAAGAAGGAAAGAAAAGGAGCTGAAGTGTATATTGATTAGAGAGGTATTATTGAACTACCAATAGATCTGAAAATTTTCAAATAAAAGTTGTATTTTGAACAAATCATTTATTGTATCAGTTTAACCATTGATTCAAAAAATATCTTAACCAAGTGGGATTTAACAGTCCTTATTGTATTGAGATACTCAAGAGTATCAAAAGTTTTTCTTGTTGACAACATAGTGAGTGCTAGGTCAAAAGACAAACTATTTCTTTTAAATCCTCTAACAAGGTCGCACTTAACAGTGTGTATTGTAACCTTTAATAGGGTTGGCTCTTCATCAAGCTCACTTCAAAAGAATGAAATTATTTTAGGTTACCGGTCCTAGGTGGTTTTTCCCATATTGGGTTTCCATGTTAATATCTATGTGTCAAATGTGTATATGTTTCATTGCATTGATATTTTTCTTTACACATTATTGAAGCTAGATTGGTCGGTTAACCCTAAGTTTATTTTCTACTACTCAGTAAAGTCTAGAAAAGATAAACAATATATCTTAATCGAGAAGTTTATATTTGTTAAAGTTATTTATGGCATACATCTTGTTGAAATTTGACTGTAAGATAACTGAGGGTATTATATTTGAGAGATAAGTTTTTGGTTGAATTTTTGGAATAATTATTAAGGCCACTAATTCACCCCCTTCCCCTCTCAGTTATTCTAACAATTGGTATCAGAGCTTTGGTGCTTGGAAGAAAAGGTTAAAGGGACTTAAGCTAAAGATCAAAAGATAAGTAAAAGGGATGTGCCTAAGTTGAACAAGGAAAATTTTTCATCATGGTAAAGAAGGATAAGACTTCATTTATCTGGTATTGGAAATAATGTCACACAACACTTGATTACTAAATATGTTGCACCTACTAGACCTATGACTATTGATCAATTGAGAGAGAAACATGAAAACAACTCTATGATGATGTAACTTGCTTCTTCACTAACCGATACTAAATTTGAGGATGTGAAATCATGCACCTCTGCAAAGAAAATGTGGGACAAACTCAAGCTAGTACATGGAGGAGATACCAAGTGTGTTGAGAGCTAAAGTTGAAAGCCTAAGAGGAAAGTTTGATGGCCAGAGAATGAAAGAAGGAGAGAACATCACTTGAGTAGAGTGATAGAATAAAAGAAGTTGTTAATGCTATCCATGGAGTAGGAAGAGTACTTGAAGAAGAAATAATTGTAAGTAAATTTTTGAGAACCTTACTACTTGTTTATGCTATTAGAGTATCTGTAATTAAAGAAATGAGAGCAGTAGCTAATAACAATGTTACTCTTGATAGCTTGATTGGTAGACTTATTTAATTTGAGATGAACAACTATGACAATAGTGTATTACCTACTATTGAGTCTGCATTCAAGTCTTCTATGAAAATAAGAAAATCTAGTAACAAACACACTATGCAAAATGATAGTGATAGTGATAGTGATAGTGATGAACAAGAACTTGATGAAATTGAAGCACTAATGACTAGGAGATTACATAGAGGTAAAGGAAGATATAAAGGTAAATTACCATAGGTATTTTTTAATTGCAAATAAATTGAACATTTTTCTGCTAGATACCCTAACAAAAGAAAGGATGAAAGAAAAAATGATAGATCTTATGAAAAGAAGTATATCAGAAGTGATGACCGAGACTAAAGAAGTAACTGACACTTTGATAGAAGAGATAACCAAGATTACAAGGAAAAAGGCAAGAAGGCTTGTTATCTGGTTGAGAAAAAAGCTAAAAATTCTGGTATTGATTCTGATGAAGATATTGAGGTAGTATTTGTTGTTAGGAAGGATGATTCAGACAAAGAAGAAAGGTATATTGAAACAAAACTCATATCTAAAGTTAGCAAAAATGATGTCTAGATTACTGATAGTGGCTATACTCATCACATGACTAGAGATAAAGAAATGTTTGAAACTTTTGAATATTATAATGGTGGATCATTTAGGATGGTTAATGACTCACCTTGCCCATTTGAAGGAAAAGGAACCATCATGTTAAATAATCTGATCAGATGTGAAAATGTATATTGGGTGAAAGGACTTAAATATAATCTATTGAGTGTTTCACAACTGAACAACACACGACACCAAGTTTCATTTGAGAACAAAAAGGAAATGATCTATAATGGAAAAGGACAGTTGATCGGTACTGGTGAAAAAACAAAGGGTTATATATTCTATCTTGATGATATTGAGACCATTTGTTTATTGGCTATAAATGAAGATGTTTTTTTGTGGCATAAAAGGTTATTTCATGTGAATTTTGACAACATGGTTAAGATAAGTAAGAAAAAAAAAGTGAGAGGCTTGCTGAGTATTTCAAAGCCCGATCATGTTATGTGCAAGAATTGTCAAATAGGAAAAATGACAAAGTCTAGTTTCAAGAGAAAAACCTACACATCTAATGTTATTCTAGAGTTAGTCCATACTGACTTATGTGGACAAATGAGAACAAATAGCTATTATGGTGATAGATACTTTATTCTATTTGTTGATGACTGTTCTAGGATGATGATTGTCATGTTCTTAAAAGAGAAATCTGAATCATTTAAGATTTTCAAATGGTATAAAGCTAAAGTTGAAAAACAAAGTGGAAAATAACTGAAATGTTTAAGATCAGATAGAGGAGGATAATTTATTTATGATAAATTCACTAACTTTTGTAATGAGCATGGGATTACAAGACAAGTTTCTGCACTGAGAACACCACAAAAAAATGGGATTTTTGAAAGGAGGAATATATCAATTGTTGATTGTTCCATAACACTAATGATTGAAAAAGGCATCACACAATCATTGTGGAGAGAAGCTTTAAGTACTACTGTCTATACACTAAACTAAGTTCAATTGAAGAAAGACAAAAATAAGACACCTTATGAGTTATGGTATGGATACACACCAAATGTGAGTTGCTTTAGAATTTTTGGAAGTCAATGTTATATACTTAAAGATGATAGAAATGGGAAACTTGACCTAAAAGTGATGAAGGAATATTTCTAGGATATTCTACTAAAAGTAAAGCTTATAAATGTATGAACAAATCTTCTAACAAAATCATTGAGAGTACAAATGTTAAAGTGGATGAATTTGCTGAGAAAATGATGAGGAAAGCATAAAGGAACATGAAGATTAAAACAAATTGTCTATATAGAAGAACCTGATATCTTACTCAAGTGACAGAATAATGCATCTGAGCAATAGGTTGCACTCACCAAGAATTAGGAAAATGGTCACAATGTTGAACCAAGCGATGAAGATCAAAATGAAGAACAAAGATCTGAACCTGTACTTGCTAAATATGTTAGAAGACACCATCCACATGACCAGATAATTAGGGACAAAAGAGAAGGAATGAGAACAAGAAGTAAGTCACTTAATACTAGATGTTTGATTTGTGATTTTGAGCCTAAATTTGTTAATGCTGCACTTGAGAATCAAGAATGGGTTAGTGCAATGAATGAAAAGATTGAACAGATTAAGAAGAATAAAACATGGACATTAGTACCTAGACTGAGTGATAGAAATGTCATTGGCACCAAATGGATTTTCAGGAAAAAACTTAATGAGAATGGAGAAGTCACAAGGAACAAAGAAAGAATGGTATGCAAAGGGTATGAACAAGAAGAATGTATTGATTATGGAGAAACGTTTGCACTCATTTCTAGACTAGAAGGAGTAAGAATTCTACTTGCTTATGATGCTTTTAAAGGATTCAAAGTATACCAAATGGATGTTAAATCTGCATTTATAAATGGAATACTAGAAGAGGAGGTATACATTGAACCACATGAAGGGTTTGTTGATCCTAATAAGAGGAACATGGTTTGTAAACTACACAAAGCCTTGTATGGATTGAAACAAGCACCAAGAGCATGGTATGAAAGACATCACCCTTATCTCATTAGTATTGGATTTGTTAGAACAAGTGACAATAATAATCTATATTTGAAAGGCGATATTGATGATAAAACTTTGATTGCTGAGATATTTTTTGATGATATCATATTTGGATGTAATGATATGTTATGCAAGTCATTTTCTAATGAAATGAGAAAAGAGTTTGAAATGTAAATGTTTGGAGAGATCAAATTTTTTCTTGGTCTGCAAATTCGACACCAGGATGAAGGCATATACATCACACAATCCAAATACATCAAAGAATTTATGAAGATGTTTAAGATGGAGGACTCAAAACTAGTTGGAACACCTATGGAAACCAGATGCAAATTGAGAAAGGAAGACAAAACAATCGAGGTAAATTAGACCTTATATAGATCTATGATTGGTAAACTAATGTATGTTGTATACACTAGCCTTAATGTAGCACATGCAGTTGGTATAGTTGCAAGATTCTCTGCTAATCCTAAGGAATCACACATGACTTCCGTTAAAAGAATTTTGAGATTTCTGAAAAATACTGAAGACTATGGTTTGTGGTACAATAAAGAAGGCAAATTTGAGCTACAAGTTTATACTGATGCTGATTGGGATGGAAAGATAGATGATAGAAAGAGAAATAGAGGAGGAGAATTCTTTATGGGTGACAGACTTGTCACATGGATAAGTAAAAAGAAAGGATGCATATCTCAATCAACTGCAGAAGCAGAATATGTAGCTGCTGCATAAAATTGCTCTAACATTGCATGGATCAAGAAATTGCTGAAAGGTATGAATGAGGAAATTCTTGACCTAGTAATTATATATTGTGATAATACAAGTGCTATAAACATCTCAAAGAACCCTATCATGCATTCTAAGAAAAAGCACATAGCTATTAAGTATCATTACTTGAGGGAACAAGTACAAGAGAAATAGGTGATACTGGAATATGTATAATCTAAAGAACAAATAGCAGACATATTTACAAAACCATTTCCAAAAGATACATTTGAATACTTGAGGAATAGACTATGGGTTCTTCCCTTGTCTACTGGTCACTAAGCTAACTTGGAGGCTGCATCAGCCTACACATTATCAAAAGATTAATCATGTTGATGCAAGCTGAGATATGGAATACAATGACATATCAGTCCACTAAAGGGAGAAAAAGATTGTTGACTACTACATAGTTATATTTTGTTTGGCATTGTTGTCAAAGGGAGAGGAATATTCAATGAAATATCCATCATGAATATCCAATGATGAGGGAGAGAAATACTCATGAACATCCATCATGAAATATAAATCAAAGGAAGAAGATTCTACAATACAAAGGGAGAGAAAGATTCAATGAAATAACCATCCATCAAAGGGATAGAATTGGAGAAGAGATTCTACAAGAAATGGAGAGACATAATCAAAAGATAGAATTACTACACCTATCCATTGAAGGGAATGAATAAATGGAGAGAACACAAAAGAATCAAATATAAGCTAGAAGAGCTTACCGAGATTCAGATATTTGAGTTAGTTATAGAACAATAAGTTTGGTATGTTATGGCATATTATATAGTGCATATTTCATAGTATGTTGCCATCAATGCGAAAGGGAGAGATTGATGAACTATAACTGATTGAATGCTTGAAGATGATAAGTTGATGATCACCAAAATGCAAAAGTGAATGCAAGACATTAAATCAGTCAATGTATTGTATTGTCATTGATGTCAACTTGATTTTGTTTGATTATTCATACACATAATATCATAACCTTGAAGATATGAAGAGACAAAATTTATGTGATCGGTAAAACACAAAAATTCAATATAAACTGAGTGACAATGAACCCCGAGCGGTTCACAGTGTATACCGAGCACCATAGTAAACTGGAGTTGATGACCGAGCATAACTAAAGATGATGATCAAACATAACTGGAGTTAAAGAACGATAAAATTACTTAGCTAGCAGAGCTACAATTTAGGATTGACTGATTGATTTCTTTATTTTCAATGACAAGTTAAAATAAAGCATGGAAGGAGATTTAAAGCATGTTTTATTCATAGTTATCAAGGAGATATTTACAGAATAAAACTAAAGGAGATCTTTATGGGAGAAAGCAACACATGGCAATTTTTACAGATTAAGAAGGGATCTATGACAAAAACAAGGATATTGAACGGCTAATCATGTCTATATAAAGAGACAAGGAATTCATTATGAGAGAGAGGAATGCTGAGTATAATTTGTGTGAAGATAGAATTATTCATGCAGATATGATCATACAAGTTAAAGAACAGAGCCAAGGAATTTTGTGGACACTGAACAACAAAGGATAGAGCATTCACCAAGAAGAAGAAAGAAAGAAAGAAAAGGAAATGAAGTGTACATTGATCAGAGAGGTATTATTGAACTAACAATAGATCTGAATATTTGCAAATCAAAGTAGTATTTTGAACAGATCATTTACTGTATCAATTTAACCATTGATTCAGAAAATATCTTAACCGAGTGGGATTTAATAGTCCTTAGTGTATTGAGATACTCAAGAGTATCAAAAGGTTTTTTTGTTGACAACATAGTGAGTGCTAGGTCCAAAGACAAACTATTGGTTTTAAATCATCTAACAAGGTTGCACTTAACAATGTGTATTGTAACCTTTAAAAGGGTTGGCTCTTCACCGAGGTCACTTCAAAAGAGTGAAATTATTTTGGGTTACTGATCCAAGGTGGTTTTTCCCATATTGGGTTTCCACATTAAAATCTATGTGTCAAATGTGTATATGTTTCATTGCATTGCTATTTTTCTTTACACATTATTGAAACTGGATTGGTCGGTTAACTCTACATTTATTTTCTACTACTCGGTAAAGTCTAGAAAAGATAAACAATATATCTTGACCGAGCAGTTTATATTTTTTAAAGTTATTTATGGCATACATCTTGTTGAAATTTGACTGTAAGATAACTGAGGGTATTATATTTGAGAGATAAGTTTTTTGGTTGAATTTTTGGAATAATTATTAAGGCCACTGATTCACCCCCCCTCTCAGTTATTCTAATAGAATCTTGGTTGGATATGAGTTGAATTACACTCATATTGCGAGGGAATGGCTGGAAGTAGTTTTTTCTTCATAGAAACTTCAACATTATATGCTCACTCATTTAGTTAAACTCATAGCAAAGATAGATTCCTTGAAGTATCTTCTTATTAAACCAACATTAACTGGAAGGTTGGAAAAATGGGTAATGGTATTAGGTGAGTTTGATATTGACTATGTGGATCAAAAATCTATCAAGGGAGAAGTGATTGTTGATCAACTAGCATAGGCACCCTTACAAGATAAAAAACCATTATATTTTGTGTTTCCAAATGAAGCAATTTTGACAGTTACTATCCACATAGAAACTTTATTTTGATAGATCATATACTCAGTATGGTTTAGGAGTAGGAGTTTCATTTTTTACATATCAAGGTTATATAGTTCCAAAATCATACAAGTTGTTGTTTCCATGCACTAATAATATAGTTGAGTATGAAACATTATTTACTAGACTCAAGATGACTCTTGAAGGAAAAGTTACAAATCTTAGTGTATATGGTGATTCACAATTGGTCATTATTAAGGTAAATGATGAATATAAAACCAAGGATGAAAATTTAATGCCATATAAATGCGTGGTGCATGATTTCAAAAATCACTTTGTTGAGATCACATTTGAGAAGATTCCACGCCAAGATAATAAAGTTACTGATGCTATGGCTACTATTGCATTACTTCTTGATATAGAAAATAATAAAGCTCATTTTGAGTTCTTATTGGAACCCTTGTCTTGCCCCGCTTGTAGTGATCATAGTATCAATATTATTTTTCATATTGTAGGACACGATTCTCCTTTATATGGAAAGATTTTCACCTATCTTAAAGAGCATACCCTACTACATGAGTTAACCAATAATCCAAAGAAAACCTTCCTTCACCAAGCCTACCATTATACCTTAATTTTTGACACCCTATATTGATGAGGTCTTGATGGTATTCTCCTATGATGTCTTGAATATGAGGAATCTAAAACTGCCTCGAGGGACATACATGAAGGTATTTTTGGAACACACTCTAGTGGTCATACCCTAGCTAAGAAACTCTTATGTATGGGTTACTATTGGCCAACCATGGAGAGTGATTCTTTTCAGTTTGTAAGAAAATGAAAGAAGTGTCTAATTCATGAGAATCTCATTCATGTACCCTAACAAGAGCTTCATCCTTTTACTACAACATGGCCATTTTGTTTGTGGGGACTTGACCTCGTGGGTATGATACATCCATTATATTCTAATGAACATATGTTAGTTATCACAATGACAGAGTATTTTACCAAATGGATTGAATTTGTTCTATTTGTCACTAATATAGGAAAAAAAAGTGCCCATGTTCATCTTACACTACATCATTTGTAGATATGGAATTCCCACGTCTATTGTCACAAATAATGGGAAATAGTTCAAGGATAAATATTTAGATGTGTTATGTGAGAAGTTTTAGACAAAATATCACTATCCTACCATTTATTATCCTCAGGGAAATGGTCAAGCTGAGGCATCTAATAAAATTATAGTCAAAATTCTTAAAAAGATAGTCAATGATGTTGGCCTAGATTGGCATGTATAGTTGAATCCTTTCTTATGGGATTACCTAACTTATATTTGAACCCCTATTAGAGCTACACCATATTCTCTAGTACATAGACCTAAAGCTATTTTTCCCATCGAGGTGGAATTATTGATGTAGAGGCCCTAGGTGGAATTTGAAATAGTAGTTTCATGAGGGACTTCACAAGTGTTCTCACAACACCAATCTGACTTCTTCCCTAGGATCATTCTCCTTGATCCAAGCCACACCATACTCTATCAAGTGCACCCAATTCCTTATTCCACCATAGGCTCTACATATTTTTAATAAAAATAAATGTCCCTCCAATACACCAGTGTCTTCAACCAGTTTGCCAAGTTCTTCAGCAATCGAGCCACTCGGCCAACTCTACAACTGAGAAATAGTCCTAAGCCCTTCAATGACGGAGCCCCTCGACCAAAACTACAACTATAAAAATGTGTCAAGCCCTTCAAAAAATGAGCTCCTCAGCCAACACAACAACCAAGCAATAGTGTCGATCCCTTCAATGACCAAGCAACAACACTTTGTCTAAATTAGAGACCTCTATTTTCCACCCCTGCATATCCCTACACACAAACACATATGGATACATATGGTACAAGGATAGGATTTTCCCTCAAGACACATTCAACATAGAAATTAGGAGAGCCTTATGAAATCATGGAGTCTTCAAAATAATAACTTTTTGCATACCAAAACACAGATGGTGTACTCACATGCAGAAAAGAAGCAAGTTGCAGAGAATTAAATTTTATTGATCTGAAACTTCATTACATTTGTTTCTTTGACCATAAACACTTATCCTGACTCCCCTAAAACTCTTCTCTCTCTCAATAGAATCCTCTCCCTCTAAAAATCACACACAACTATCAAATAAAATACTCCCAAGGTTAACCAACCACTTGTAAATTGTCTGGAGTCAGTTATTTGACCGTTACATTTTAGTTTATTGTTGTCAAGTTGACAACATAGTTTTCAAGTCGACAAATGCCTATTCCTTCGCTATTGCATTAAGGAAATTAGCTTTATGAAGGCCTTTTAGGAACCCATCCTAACACTAAAGACCTTAAACCCTTCTTAAACCCATACTAACCCTTACATGAGCCTTTATAGGCTTGTTTTTCCATTTTGAGAATTATTACATTTTTGACACTTTTAGTGCATTGCATATCCTTAGTGGCACTATTTTCCCTATTAAAAACATTATTAAATGACCATCATTGGTCTTATTACAATGCTAATGACCTTTCAAGGTCATGTTGTCTTCCATTCCCCCTAGGATCTATTCAGTGAACCTAGTGTACCCCCATGTCTTTGGTCCTTGAGCTTAGTGCTCCTACACCAATTACCCTCTCTATGATTCTCACTAAAAGGTATTATTCTCGATGAAGAGTATAAAGTGGCTAGGTTACATGAACTAGAATTACTAAGTGAGAGAAGGAATATATATTTTGATCATGTAAAAGCCTATTAGAAGATATTTTCATGGAGTTACAATAATAAGGTGAAACCCAAAGTATTTCAAGTGGGAGATTTGGTCCTTAAAGAAAATCCAAAGAACCAATAGGATTAGGAGAAGAAAGGGAATTTTGAACCCAATTGGCTGGGTCCTTTTGTGATCAAAATCACATATGGATCAAGTGCTTATCATTTATCCACATCCAAAGGGGAGCTATTGGATGAGCCAATCAATAGCATTCATCTTCGCTAATTTTATGCTTAAAAGCCCAATGAAAGGAAAAAAAGATCAAAATATCTATAAAAAAGTGCAATAAAAGCATGTAGTGAAAACCTAAAAACATGCACTATTGTGACAAGGTAGCTCTTTTATCTATTAGGGATCTTTTTCATGTCCTATTCCACTTTTTAATATCCATGCAACCTATCACCACATTTCATCCCTTTCATACATCCTATCATAGTCTGGTGCTTCATATCCACCTACCTCATAATAAAATCCTTAACCTATCCATCTCACCATTTTTTTTCCACCCATAAAAAATTGGTCCTTTACCTGACTGGGGCATATCCTTGACCTAATATGGGAGTAGATTCTTTAAAGAAATATTTCAAAGGATAAATTAGATCATATTTTAAATCTTTAGGCAAAAAGTGCGATTAAACCATTCTTCAAGTGAAAATTGGACATTGGAACAAAACCTATAATAGATCAAACCACATAATTTCCTAAACTAAACACAGAACATCAATACATCAAACCTTTTGGAAAGGAATAAATTCATGATATATAGATTTGGATGACTGTTATCAATTTTTGCATTTCATATCTAAACTTCATTGCTATTATGTTTCTTATGCTATTTCATGATGTCTTTGACAAAAAATTATATCAGTGACAAAAATAACTATGATGGCGCATGATATTTTTATGTTTTTATTGTTTTTTGTGGGTTTTTACCATGAATTTATAGGAATAGTTATTTTGGGCATCCATGATAAGAGTCTTCATATACCTATCACATGTCTATTTATGCACATATTTTACATTGGATAATTTTGGTTATGAATACATTGCTCAAAAACCTCAGTTCCATGATAACTATACCTCAATAGAGAGGAAATAATTCCTTGTCTATGAAGAATGTAAGAAATACTCAAGACATATCGATCTATTTATACCTAGATTCTTTCCAAGCTTAATACACTAAAATCGATGCAAAAAGTGCTTAAGTCATCCTGGTTCAATTATACCATGGTGCTTGTGTCTCTTGCAACATAGAGCTCAATGATCATAAAAAATATGAGATATAATATGAGATGTCTTTAGTGGGTGTGGGATATTTTCAGTTAGTTCATTTTTAGTTTCATTTTTCATTTTACATGAAGATTTAATTTTTGTATTAAGATTAACATCCATGGTTCATGCTTCACAAGATGTAAATTTTAGAATTTTACGTATCGTTTAGCCTATGTGTTCTAACTTATTATTCTCCTATGTATTCTATAGTCCATTATATTTTTGTTATACAATTGAGTACATTGGACATTCCAAATTTTTTGTATTAAAATATGTTTCATTTCATTAATTACACATTTACTATCATATCATTCATTTGTTTTAGTTTAGGGCATTACTTTTTGCATACTAAATTAAGTCATGTTAGTAGTAGGTGATTAGTTTGATTAAGTTATCTATCATAATCATTATATATATCATGGAATCATTTAAGTATGCATGCTTGCATATTATTCATCATTAACTATGTCTATACTCATTCAAAACACATGCATCACATGATAAAAAAAAAAAGTATAGGAACCATCATAAGATCATGAGTATTTCCATCAAATCACACATAAAATCCTATATCTATCATAGCCATAAAAATCATATAGGATCAATAGAGCATATATAAATAGATGATGTGATAAAAATCATATATAGTCATCTTGCATAAGTCATTCCTCTTTATAATATAAACATAACATAGGAAATAAAGGATGTGTAAGTAATAGAGTACATCATATAGTAGTCATGTGTGAAAATAATATAATATACAATATCCCAATGTCCAATTATATCAAAATACAACAAGATATATCTCAAAGTCCTGGTATGAAAGTCCATAACATCTCCTATGTCCATATGAGTGTATACAAAGGTCAAACCCTATATCCCACTATCCTCTAAATCTGCATGCCTTTACTGACATGATGGTATGGATGGAATTGCACCCTCTGCACCACTTGCTCCTATGACTAGTCTCAGATGATGAGATGCTACACCTCTCTCTCTCTCTCTCTCTCTCTCTCTCTCTCTCTC
>MU227345.1:4349073-4370389 GCA_018584345.1 Thuja plicata
TTTTCTATGCTTGGTTCATTAATACCTCTCCTCATCCTCTATGCCTGGTATGGTAATACAAGGAACTCACTACATGTTATCTTATATGATACCATGGGTCCCCACCCTTGTCTCTCCTTGCGTGTCCTAGAAAATTTGGTGGTAGCCTAGGGCATCCCCTGAGTACAACCAAACTATCAGAGAACATGACTGATAATTAGTCTTTTAATAATATAATGGGTCCATCCAATAAGCCAAAAAGTCTAAAAATAGTATCCTAACTAACTCTCATCCTCCCAATCCTCACAATCAAGGTAAGGTCTCTATATGACTAAATCTAAAGTGTCCAAAGCATGTCACCAATACTATAACTCTCCCACCTTAGGCTAGGAATGAAAGGAAGCATGCGAGAAAATATATGGTTGTCCTGCACCTCTGAATCTCATTGATAAAGGTATTATAATGGCTATGTGCTCCCATGCCTATACGTGCAGAATTTGATCCATGATATAAAACTAGTGTAGACCATGATATAAATGTACAAGCATACACACACCACAAGAAAATATGGTACCCTCATCAACCATCCTCAGTAATTTCCTACGCATCCAACTGCAAATCCATGTGACCTCCTATCTAGGCATACATATCATCCATTGGATCCTACAAGAATAACTTGAAATGGCTCATATAACACTATCATATCATCCTAATTGATCTTTGATCTCTCTATCACATCATCACCAAATACCTCTCGACACTCTGTTAACCCCCCCCCCCCCCCCACATTTATCATAGTGCACTATCTCTCTTGTGATGGGTAATATAAGGATTCTATATACATCCTCCAATGTCACTGTCATCTTGCCTATGGGTAAGTGGAATGAGATGGTCCCAGAATGCCATTTATTAGTAAGCATTGTTAGCATCCCTAGATTATCCGTAATCTCAGGCATATGAATCACATGATACAACCCTGTGCAACCAATCATAAGCCTATCTATCTTAGATAACAGAGACCCGAGACTCCAGATAACATGATATCTCACTCATGATATCATAACATTCGATAGATCCTCCTAAACATAGAATAAAAATTAGAGATCTATCAACTATTTCAATCAATTGACATACATTTATAAATAAAATTTCTACACAACACATTATTGAAGCTATCTATCAATTTTTTGGATCATTTAAATCAAATCATCAATCAAATAATTTCATCAATTATCTACCTTTTGTTGGTCAACTAGCAAGCGTGCAACAATTTTGACTAACTCAATCAATGGTTTTGAGGACAAATGGATCCTCATTCCCCTCTGGACATCAATTTTATCTACATCTAGAAATTTCTCCAACCTACAATTTGGGTGCTCAAGATCAGCCAGAACATGGGCAAAAGACATCTATATTTGCACAGGTATAACATATGCACATGTTCCTTCTATAATTGCACAATAAATTTTACAATTGTGTAGAACTAATAAATGAACACTAAGAAGGCTTATTTTCATGATAAAAAGGATCATTTGCGCAACTCTGCACTTCTACCCTAAATTCCTTTGCAATTACTGATGATCATATTTTTCCATTAGTATGCAAAGGAAATAGTTTTTGAACCAACAATACATGATCATCGAAAGAAAGGTTTATAGTACAACCTGACACAATAATTAATAGAGGTCACTGAAAATGTTAAGTACAAAAGAACCTAACAAAGGAACTTGATAGACAGATCACTATGTAAACCAAAAACACAATTCACAGAGGAACCTGATAGAAGTTTACAATGTAACCCGATAGACAAAATTGATAGATAGTCTGCATAGCAACTTGAGAGGAAAGTCTATAGAGAAACCCGAGCACTAGTCTACTGAGAGACAGTTTTATTTTGAGAAACATGGATCTAACTTACATGTCAGATAAAACACTTAATTTTTATATTTAGCTTTAAAGCATATCTTTAAAACCATTCTTGAGGGACAAGTAAAGTAATTGTAATTGTTTTAATTAGTCTAACTCATTGAAAACATGCAAACTAGGAGATCAAGGTCAAGTTGTAAACCTTTGATCGTAGAGTTATCATTGTAAAGTGTGAAACTTATTTAGGTCAAATTCATTGTATAAATAGATGTGTAATCAATCAAAACAAGATGATGTGATGATGATTGTATTCGTAGAGACATCTATGGATCAAAGAAAAATTTTTATGTAGAAGGAAATCAAAAGATGAAATCAGTTACCAATAACAAGATTCAAGGCTACCAAGAAAAACTAAGGTATTGATCAATCACTATAAGTGATACATCATATTGTAAACTTTAGTGGATCTGTACATAGCAATTCAGGATTGCATATGCTCAGGTTAATAAGTAGTTTTGAATACATTCTAACAAGTGTAGAAAATAGAATAAATCCTTTGAGAAGGTGGATTTAACAATCCTTTTGTAAATCTCTTAACCAAGTGCACACTAAAAAATGTTGCCAGAGATCTTAATAGAGTAGACCTTAACTAGTTTAAAAATGTTACTCCTAACAGGGTATGATCATCAGAAGTGATCAAACTTGTAAGCCTTAATGGCCCCTTTCATTCTGTAGATAGTGAAGTTTTGTGTGTTTCATCCCCACCGCAATTTTTACCTTTTAACAGGGATTTTTTGTGTTACCAAATCTTGTGTCATGTGTCAATACATTTCATGAATGTTTACATGCATAAAGATAGAATATCACATATGGTCGGTAATGGAAGGAATTAATTACTAAAGGATTAAGGTTAATTGATAAAAAAATTGAAGGGTACTAATTCACCCCTCCCCTCTCAGTATATACCATTCCATCATTCCAACAATTGGTATCAGAGATAGATCTCTTTTTTGGAAAATTCTAAATACTTAAGAGAAAAGATCATACAATGGAAATATATAAGCTATACAAGAGTATTGAGAGTCAGAAGTTGGAGATACAGATCTTCTATGAGAAATAAAAATAATCTATAATCAATATGAGAGAGCTACTGGATGAAAGAAAGGTTATGGCATCTTGCAGTAATGAAACATACTATCATGAAGAAGAGATACCTGATTTATTTGAGTCATCAGGATCTACATCTAGCAATACATCAGACACATCTGAAGGAAGAATTAAAAGTCTGAATGAGATCAATCAATGTATGGATGGACAAGTGAAATAACTAAAAATAGGTCAAGAGACACAAACGGTAAGGATGATTGATGTAATGAATAATTATAGACAAGCTAAGCAAGAAAGAAAACAAGCTATTGATGACAAGAGGAAGATCACTAAAAAGCTACAAGAAAGAGAAACAAAAATACAAAGACTTACTAAACATCATCATGAGATCACCAATTAGATTATTCTTATGAGTCAGGAGGCAAATCAAATGAACATAGAACTAAATGGGAAATTGGTAGCTATTAGTGATCTAAGAGAATAAAATGAAAGACTGAAGCATGGAGTAATAATTTAGCATCAACACAATGATATGATTAAGAGGGTTGAATAAAGTACAAAAAGAATGGATGATTTTTTGGATGGACAAAGAAGAGTCAACAAAAATACCAGATTAGGGTATACCAAGAATAGAGAATCACCATACCAAGCTAATCAAAAAGATGTCTACACAAATCTAAGACCAAGGAAGAAGTCATGCAATCATTGTGGAAAACCAGGCCGCACATCAAATGTTTGCAGAAGAAAAATTAAAGGTATTCCTAAATCCACATCTACGTTCATAGGAAATTGTTATAATTGTAACAAGAAAGGACACAAAGCATATGAATGTAAATCTAAGGTGAAACAACCAAAGAAGGAAACCTACATGGAAAAATATTGTTCCACTTGCAAAATGCATGGACATACATCTCTTGAATGCAAGAAGAATAAAAAGAAAGCATGGAAGCCAAAAGAACATGAAAATGCTTATCAACTGAAAAGAGTTGGTAACTCATATGTTTGGGATAACAATACATGGAAAAATTTCCTAGAATGTGGTAGACATGGACAAAGTTGAAAAATGCATGAGAAAATGGATAAGAAGGTCCAGAAGATGGACAAGCCCCAGAATGGCATGCTTACACTATCATAGGTTTAGTCATCTAAGAAAGAACTATAGAGACTGAGTGACAGAGACAAGCACTTTTTCCAATGGAAATACCATTGAAGAAATCAGGAATATGAGAAACAAAATGTGGAGGAAAGCTACAAACACTGATGATGCTAGACCAAGAAATAAAATTGGTGATACCTTATCCAATGGATCTGGTGACATCACCACCCCCATGACCTAAGAAGAATAAGTAAGTATGGAACTACACTATACCAAGTTATACTTTACATCAGTTCCATTATAAATTGATAATATGCCAAACTAGCATGAATAAAGATGCACTATGGTATTACTCATTATAAATTTGTGAATCCAATCTTGTTGGTAAATGCATATTGAAAATCATCGGTAAACATACAAAAACTAAGTTGTTAATATAAAGCGAGTGTCGTCGATAATTATGAAAAAAAGACAATTTTTCTTCACCCAATACTGAGCATTGTTGGTAAACATGTGTAAGGTCAAGTGAGCTAACACCTACCCTGAGCATCACATTCTCACCGAGAATGAAGTTAGCATGTTCCCCGAGTGACTCTGTCTTCAAACACCAAGAAGTGGGTAAAGAATTAAATGCACCACTTAGGGAATCATCTATAAAAAGGAAAAAAATATCCCATTCACTCACCAAGCAATTAAGAGAGAAGAGAAAAGCGAAGCAGAGCAGAAAGCATAGAGAAAAGAATAATGAATATATTGTAGAAGTGATTAACAAGAAGATTCACAACATTCATATAGATCAACAACAGCTACAACAGGACAAGTAAGTAACTAAAGACTCACTGAGCTCTTATTTATTTATAGGAAAATCCCTAATTATTAGAAACCATGGAAACCACATCTCGCATCTCAAAGATCAAGAACACTAAGGATAAAAAGGTTAACCTAATCAAGAACACCACTTGTGAAGAACCTAAATACAATTTTTGTCTAGAGGTCACTTCACAACCTGATGATGATGGTACATTTTCAAGAATACCATCTAGGGTTTTGCTGATCAAGGATGTCTGAGTGTATATCCACTAAAAATTTGTAGAAATTGGAGATTTGGAAGTTGAGAAATCTTACAAGAAGATTTTCACTGATGAAACTTTCAAGGATGAACATAAACATATCGAGGTGAAAGGGATGACAAATTCCTTAATGTTCCCAAAGGAGTTTAAAACCAAGTGGATCAAGATAGTGCTAAGAAGGGTACATGACCAAAAGATGTGGTTGGACGAGCAAAAAAAGATCACTAGGGATGTGATACACGTAGTGATTGGTTACCCAATAACTGACAAGGTCAAGGCACTCAAACACTCTTCTCATCCCGAGATTGAGAAGATGACAGGTGTAGAATGGGATGGTAGAGGATTGAAGGTAAAATCCATCAAAGATCCATAACTGAAATTTGGTGCATGCGTATTGGGATACAAGATATTCCAAGCTAGCAGGATGAATAGTATTGCATGTTGAGCAGTAGACACTGCTCACAAGATTGTCAAGAAGGGTGTACAATTGGATCTATTTGAGCTTATACTAAATCAACTAGAGGAGAACATGAGGACCATTAGATCAGAAAAATATAAATCAGATAAGTTTGGTTCACTCCTAATTTGCATATTTTTCTACTTTCAAGACTTCTTCCCATCTATTGGTAATGTCAACTGCGACACTACCATATGAGTGACAATTCAAATCAGTGAATTCATTTAGTCACTAGGTGACAAATTTACATCAGTTATGGATGATTATCTCACTAGATTTAATGATAGAATGCAGAAAAGGATGAGGATACCAGAACAACTGGTGGAAAAATATAAAGTAGATATTTGTTTCATGGTGGACACCAATTCCCTTGATCAAATTATCTATGCCAAGAACAACGTGGTTAGCCCCACTTGACTATGAGATAAACATAGATCAAGCCACCAATGCTATTGAAGCATTATTAAATGAACCATTAGACAAATCATTACCAAGGTTTAGAACTTATGAAGAGGCTAAGGCAAGAATAAAGATCGGGCTAGTAGTGAAGAAAATTGACAGAAAGAAGGATAAAATGGTAAAGACACTTAAAAAAAAGCTATCAGTAAATGATGAAGAGGAAAAACAACAAGAATCCACTGAGGAAAAGTCACCCATCAATGAAGATGAACAAGTGACTGACTCTGAATCAATAGAGTTTGATGTACCACCCCCAAAGAAGCCAAGAACAAATATTACATCTAGGACAAGGAGTCAGACAACAAAATATGCAAGTTCATCACCGAATAAGAAAGGAAAAGTGATGACCTACAAGAGGAAGCCTCAAACTTGGCAAACTTCAGAACCAAAGAGGATAAGGAGGTTAATCCAAAGAAAGGAAGATAAGGAAGACACTGGACAAAATGAACAACTTGTGAAGAACAAAGTTCCTACCACAATTGATGAGGTTGTCATATTAATCATTAGGTCAGGTAGAATATTTGATCCTAAGATTAGACAATGGCTAACTCTGAATCCTGGGGATCAGAATAAAATAGAAGAAGTCATCATCATGAAAATATGTGTATTCAAATACATACCTATATAGTTTGAAAATATGATGCCACAAGAACTTCTAGATAGGTTATCATCAAGGTGGACATTTGCATTGAATTCTAAAAGATAGATAAGGGAAAGATCCCTAGTGTCAATTATGCCACTCGAGTCTAAAATGGAAGAGATTGATGAAATGATGAGGTTGCACTCAAAGAAGTTCTCAAAAAAATTGAGAGCCTACAAAGTACTATAGGGAAGCTTAATTGAGCTTGACAAAGAAAGTGAGGATGCTTGGAGAAAAATAATCAATGTACCCAAAGAGGATACAATCCCCAAGAGAGTATTAGCACTCACTGACAAGCCTCAAAATGAAGAAAAAGAGACAACACCAAGCCCAACTTACATTCTTATAAATGATAATGAGGATGTCACTTCAATTGAATTGAACACCGAAGCAAGTAAAGAAATGGATGACAAACCTCAGATTTTGTAGTCATTAGGAGACACAACAGATGTCACAATCCAAGATGTGACAATAATAGAAATCACTCAAGATCCTTTTGATAAGGTAAAGGAAGATAAAGATGTCATTGTTATCTCCAAGCACACCAAGGAATAGGACACAACAATGGATGCTACATAGGCTAATATACTAGGCCAAATGCCATTATTGATACAAGC
Source organism: Thuja plicata (assembly GCA_018584345.1). Taxonomy (NCBI): domain Eukaryota; kingdom Viridiplantae; phylum Streptophyta; class Pinopsida; order Cupressales; family Cupressaceae; genus Thuja; species Thuja plicata. The sequence goes on from MU227345.1 coordinate 4,356,365, forward strand.
TATCAATATTATCTCAGAAAAAAGAGATACAACACTTGACCATGATGCAAGCATACCCGAGGATAAGGGTGAAGAGGAGGAAAAAAACACAACTGATGAACAAAATGTAATATATGGAGAGAAGAAAGATAAAGGTGAAGAAGAGAAGAAAGGTGATGCCACTCCAAAGGTGACACAAGGAGGGGTTGATAATGGGGCCATAGTCTCTCCCAACTACCAAGAAACCTTGTAGAACCAATGTAGAAGCCGAAAAACATAGTGAGAGAAGAAACATCAGATATCCTTTATCATTAACTGATCAAAATCATTACATGTCAAGTTGTAAGGCCTTCCCAATTTTGGCCATATACATTCAATGAATTAAAATAAGATCTTCATACATGCGAGGTCACAAACCTTCTTACAGATAATTCAAATCTCAATCTTCTATCCAATCTATCATGCTCTAAGCACTGTGAGAAATATCCAAACTCTTAAAACTAAGAACATAGAAAAAAATATATGCAAGAGTCCACCAAGAGAGCTTGACACTCAAATCCATAAGTGAGACCCAGATTTAGGTCCACATAGATCCAAATGAGAGACCCAAAATCAATTAAGCCATCAAAATTAATTGAAGAAGTCGGCCACCAGATCCAACTCCAAAATAAACATCTTGGGCAAAGGTCGACTAAGCAACAGAGTGACTCAGGAAAGGAACACCCTGAGAAATAGGAAATAGAACCCAAGCATCAGAAGAGAAACCTGAGAAATAGGAAAATAAACAAGCTTGCCCGAGTGACAAACCCAAGAAACAAAAACAAGCATGCTTGAGCAATAGAACTCGAGTAACATAGTATCTCCCGAGCAGTCTCCAAACAAACTAAAGAATAAAACAAACATCTTTTTGGTTGAGTAGGATTACCAATAAAACAAGATTCTCCTTCATTAGACACCTGAGGTTAATATAAATGATTCCCTGAATCATGTGTCAGGTCCAACCTAAAATTAATCTAACTTAGATTGAGATATCCAGATGAGTCCTCAATCAGTCTGTTCTTCCAATTTACCAGATATTCCATGTATTCCTTCCCTCTTGTACTTCTGCCAATTCTCTGTTTCAAAATATTTTCAACTTCTTCTATCTTCTTCTTAGGATAATAACTTGGTATTATCACTTCTTCATCATGTTCATGATATTCGTACAAGTCTAAAATATTGAATATAGGTGATATATCCATGTCATCAGGTAATTCAAATTCATAAGCATTTTTGCTGTCAAATATCTTCAGTATTTTGCAAGGACTAAATTTATTCATCTTCAATTTACCATATGTTCCAATAGGAAATCTTCCTTTCTTCAAATGAACCATTACTGCATCACCAACTTCAAATGTTTTATGTCTTCTTGATCTGTCTACACTATCCTTATATTTCTGATTATTTTTCTCCAACTTCTATTTTACATCTTCATGTAATGTATTCACAAACTCAACAAATTCTTTTTCTTCTGCACTTCTTTTATCTTCCCCTACAATATCTCTCAAATCTGATATACCTCTTGGTTGTGTTCCATGAACAATATCAAAAGGTGTTTTTTCATTACTTCTATTCCCTAAATTTTTGTATGCAAATTCTGCTTGTGCCAACATCAAATCCCAATTACTTGGTGTGTCTCCAACTAAGAATCTCAAAAAATTACCCAAACTTTGGTTTACAACCTTTGTTTGTCCATTATTCTATGGATGAAATGTAGAACTAAACTTCAATTTAGTATCCAACTTCTTCCAAATTTTTCTCCAAAAATAGCTAACAAACTTACTGTCTCAGTCAGAGATGATACTCCTCGGTAATCCATGCACTCTGACAATCTCCTTAAATAAAATATATGCTATATGTACTACATCTGATTTTTTCTTACACAGTTTGAAATTTTTCATTTTACAAAATCTATCCACAACAACAAATATGGAATCATTACCTCTTGCTATCTTAGGTAAGCCAAGAACAAAATCCATGCTGATATCACTCCAAGGTTTCTCAAGAACAGTAATTGGTGTATAAAAATCAGTATTCTGACTTAATCCTTTTGTAACTTGACAAAATCCACAACCTTTTACAAATTTATGAACATCCTTATACAATTGAGGCCAAAATATCTTTCTTTAAGCAAACTCAATGTCTTATCAATACCAAAGTGTCCAGCCAATCCACTACTATGTTTTTCCTTGCTCAAATCAGTTCTCATTGAACCTCTTGGTATGCACAACTGAATACCTTTGAACAAAATATCTTCCTGAATGAAATAGTCTTCATAATTACTTGATTAATTTGAATCAGGTGCTCTGCACACTCTCCACTGCTCTAAAAAATCAGGATCACTTTCATACAAATGCTTCACGTCATCAAAACCAAGAATCTGAATTCTTATTTTAGTCGACAAAGATCTTCGTCTACTCAATGAATCAACAACTTGATTAGACACTCCACCCTTATTCTTAATCATAAATGTGAAACTCTGTAAATACTCTACCCATTTCATATGTCTCTGATTTAACTTATTCTGACTACCCAACTATTGTAAAGCCTTATGATCAGTATATAACACAAATTCATTTGGCATCAAATAATGTCTCCATTTCTTCATAGCTTGAACAATAGCATATAAATCTTAATCATAGATAGAATATTTCCTCTTAGCATCATTCAACTTTTGACTAAAGAAAGCAACAGGTTTACCTTCTTGATTCAACACAGCTCCAATTGCACTTCCACTTGCATCACATTCAACTTGAAATACCTTATTGAAATCAGGTAATGCTAACACAACTAATTCAGAAACCTTTAACTTCAAAGCCTCAAAAATTTTATCAGCTCCATGTGTCCATTTGATTCTATTTTGTCCCCTCTCATTGTCTTAGTCATAGCATTACAAATAGAACTAAAATTTTTGATAAAATTTCTATAAAAACTTGCCAATCCATGAAATGATCTTACCTTAGTGACATTTTCAGGTGTAGGCCAACTCAATATAGCTTCAAACTTCTCTATATCCATCTTCAAACCATTAGCTGAAATCAAAAAAACCAAATACACAATCTCTTATTTCATAAAGGAACACTTCTTTAGATTTATCAACAACTTTTCCTCTTTCAACATCTACAACACTTGCCTTATATGAATCAAATTCTCTTCTCTAGTCTTACTAAATACCAAAATATCATCTAAGTATACACTCATACACTTATTCAATAATTTATTTAGAACTTAATTCATTAACCTCATTAAAGTACTCGGTGCATTAGTTAAACCAAAAGGCATAACCAACCACTCATACAAACCTTTGTTTTTTGTGAAAGCAGTCTTCCACTCATCACCTTCTCTGATTTTGATATGATGATATCCACTTTTCAAATCAATTTTGTTAAAATATCTTGCTCCACTCAAACAATCCATTATGTCATCCATTCTCGGTATAGGAAACCTATACTTCACTATGATCTTGTTAATTGCTATGGAATTAGTGCACATTCACCATTATCCATTCTTCTTAGGTGCCAATACAAATGGTACTGCACATGGAATCAAACTTTCTTGGATCAAACCTTTGTTCAACAATTCATGAATTTGTCAGTTAAGCTCTTCATTCTTGGTCGATGTTAACTTATGTGGTGCTTTGTTTGGTAAACTAGCTCTAGGAATCAGATCCATATAGTGACTGATATCTCTTATTGGTTGTAAACCATCAATTAAATTATCTGAAATTATCTCCTTATATTCATTGAGTAACTTTCCAACTTCTACAGGAATATCATCTTCTATATTCTTACTCGGTTTGTTAGGAATCAAAGTGTAACATATATCATTTATTTTCAAGCTCTTAACAAACAGTCTACCTTCCATCAAACAAAATTTCATAGATGTACATAGCTCACCAATAGATTATTCAACCAAAGGTAACAAAACTTGCTTCTTACCATCAACCCAAATAGAATATCTATTCAATCTTCCATCATGTATAGCATTTCTATCATATTTCCAAGGTCTACCCAAAAAAATATGACAACAATCCATAGGCATAATATCACACAACACCTTATCATAATAATTTCCAAATTTTAGATTCACAAAACATTGTTCACTCACCATTAATGTATGATCATCCTTGATCCATGAGATCTGATAGGGCTTTGAATGTTTCATCCTCTCCAACTACAACTTTGTAACCATTTCCTCAGATGCCAGATTATCTAAGCTTCCACTGTCAACAATCACCTTCCAAACCTTGTATACAACTCTACATCTGGTCTTGAACAAAATTTTCCTAACAGGATCTTGCTTATCTTTTTCACTCTATAGTATCCTTTGGATCATGAGCTTTCCTTCCTTCTCATCTTCATTTGGTGACTCCTCTTGCACCAATGCATTTCAGCTACTTCTGCCTTTCTTTATTGCATGTGTACATTCAAAGTATTTATGTCCTTATTCACCACAATTGTAACAAGTTACTTGGAATCCCTTTCTGCTATATCCACCTTTGGAGTATTACCTCTTCCTTGGTATGAACTTCCTGTTGGAAATATATGATGTTCCCAATGACTGAGAGGGGGGCAAGGGTGAATCAAGAACCAATAAAACTTAATCCATTTAATCCACAATTATATTAACCTATTTGTTTGCATGCATAGAACTTGAAACTAAAGATTCATACACAACACATAACACAATATTTGGTTACCCAGAAACCTTCCAAAAGAAAGTAAAACTGGGGTAGGGATTATACCCATAAGATTTAGTACTGCAGTATAAATTTAGCCTGTTAGAGCTTACAATGACCACTTTGGATGGTCTTCCCTCTTAGGAGCATAGAAGGGACTATTAGGTCCACCTTGTTAAAGGATTTTGTACTATACAATAAGTAATGCAACTCTATTAAGAGATTTAGAGAAAGGATTGTTAGGTCCACCTTGTTAAAGGATTTCTCTGATCAACCTGTGAGAATGAGCTAGTTGATGATCTTCTCTATGCAATTATGATTGCTGAATAAGATCCTTGTGAATATAATCGATCACCTAAATGTGATAGATGAGACTCTACTATTTTGAATAATTCCGCTCTTAATCAAACTTCCATTCACATGTCTTTACACTTATGCATACATTCTTACTTATAAATTTTACATACATACTCACATTGGATAAAATAAGCTATCTTACATATATATCTTTATCCAAAAAATAACTCTGTAAGTCGGCTTGCAATAAAAAAATTATATTTAACAATATGCAAGGTCGGCTTCAAACTGTCACTTGGGTGATAAACTGTCACTCAGGCAATGCTGTAAATCACTCAGGCCATACTGATCACTCGGGTGATGCTGATCACTCAGGCAATGCTGATCACTTGGGACTATGCATAATGTTCCCTAGCTCGGTCGACACTGGTTGACTAAGTGTTTTGACATTAATTGACAATATGTCTTTCCATAAGGTCTACAATCTCCCCCTTTGGCATTAGTGACAAAAACACTTATCATTGAATTCTGTCTGATATGTCAAAACTCCCCCTATTGTCTACTTGAGTTTTGACACTATTTTTGTGTTTGTCAAAATTGTTTTTGTAAAGTGTATTTTGTACATTCTTCCACTATACATGTGTTTCCTCAATGATATTTCCCTTTAATTATAATATAATGATATTTCCCCCTTGTTTTTGACAAAAATGCCAAAAGTGATATTTACAAGGTTATTCCATAGTAGGATAGGAAATCACTATGTACCTTCAAAATTTGAGACAAAGTGTTGTCCCAATTTCCATGTAGCACCTTTATGATGTGCAATTCAACATGTAACTCTGTAGACAACTCTATCATTAGCTTGGCAACTGAGAAATTATTATCATGGATGAGTGTCTTTGTATGTTTTACATGTTTCTACATTCCATCCATGTGTGGTATAAGTTGGCTCTGGATTGTTGTGAGTGATTCTGTGGCCCTTGCTTCTTCTCTTAACAATTCAGCCTATAGATCAGTAAGATACTTGATCTTCATGAAGTGAGTGGAACTGGTGCTTGGGTCAAGTGCTAATTGCTTTGCACTTTCCTTCATGTCCGCATAAATATTCACTATCTTTTTCTTGATCTCCATAGTAAAGTTGGAGGTGTCACTCAACTTTACAAATTGTGCTACCACATTTTCACGGTGGATTCTAGAGTTTTGATGATCTTTTTAAGCTGCATCTGGTCAATTGCAATCTTCTTTGCAATGTTTTCTAGAACCTTGTTCTCAAATTTCTTCTCTGCCTTCTAAAGTAACTTCTCCTGACCATTGATATCTATGTTGAACTTGTGGATAATGTCAACAAGTTGTTCCATTATTGAGTCACTCTCATTGACTTCAATCTACAATGCATCTACAAATATGCCTTTGACATCTTCAAGTTCTTTGTTCCTTTGTCTTTCCTTTCGGATCTTCTGCTGTGTATCTCTTTTCTTCCATAATTCTCCCAAAATCTCCATTCATAATGTTGTCAAATTTATCTCCTAACTCAGCTATGAACTCACTAATCTGATGGATTATTGGTCTATCTTTCTTCCATGCTAATGTTCCTTTGGAGGGAAAGAACTTCTCAACATAAAATAGTATGCAGATAAGAAGAGAACCAAACTTACATGAATTATATTTGGAAACTTAGATACTTTCCATATTCTTCCTCAACTGGAAAAGATGTAATTATGCTAGGTTGAATACTAGATTCTTCTTCACCACTTTGTATGCTAGGTCAACAGCTTCACATGGAACATTGTTGGGTCTTCTCAAGCTATATATCTTGTGGGCTATAACATGAATACAAAATTTCAATTCCATATTAGTTACTCTGTTAAGTCTCATGCCTCTTCCATCTCACTTGGTAAGAGTTAACTCAGCTAGGTCATCTTAGGCTAGGGTTTTGGTAGCTTTTAGCTTGTCAAGCATTGGGAAGCCAGTGATGTGGTGAATTATCTATTTTGTGATCATCACAGGATGTTCCAACAATAGTGATGTAAGTGTTCCAAGGCTTGCTAGCACTTCAACTAAGAGACCTACTTATCTCTTCTAGGAACCTAATATCCTCTAGGTCCTAATTGGCTTAGATTATTAACTAAGTCCAATTCCAACTCTCCTCTAAGAGTTCTCAACTCATGTGCTTCACCTTGAAAGACTAACACATTTTATTTAGTTCAATCCTTCACTTTTCCCAGTACACCTAGAAGGATCTAAGTGCCAATTACACTCTAACATTCATGATTCATTGTAGGGACATCTATCCACTTGAAAATGTTCATATCCTTTTCATTTGAAACCATTTACTAGGATATTCAACTTGGTCTTTACCGGGTTCAAGGATTCAATCACTTGGAAGCCTAATTGAGGCCTATTCCTTGTAGCCTTTTACAGTGTGTTTTTCCCACTTCTTTCAAAACTTTCCCAAAGAATTTAAAAAAACAATCACACATTTAGATACCCTCTATCACTTTACAAGATATTTTTAATTTTTTGGTTTCAGAATTCCTCCATACATAGGGTTCCTACAAACTAGGATCAATAGGGCTAATAGGCCAAATTTCTAGGACAATCTGCAACACAATGCAAAACTTTCTCAATACTTGACCAAATGGATTGATATAATCTAAACCCTCCTAGAATTTCAAGATATGACTATGCCCTAATTGAAACTACACTTAGTCCATACAATAATTCCCTACCCTACATAAGAATGCTCACTGTTTCACCTCCAAACCACTAACCAAACAGTGCATGCTCGCCTAGGGCTTGGAACTACAAATAGAAACTCAACTTTCCATGACTCCTAAATCTACATATATATAGACCATTGACTCCCCTAACATTTCCATCTATCCTTAGGAAGATCCCATGGTTAGATTTCATGGGGGAGCCATGAATCGACTGACTGGTCAGGACTAGACTAGTGAACACACAAAACACAAAATATTTTATCTAAGACCTTACACTACCTCTAAATAACTAGCTTAATGAATGAAAGATGCTTCAAACTATCCTAGGAACACAAAAAACAATTATTTTTAGTCTTTCAATCCATTACATATGACTGTCATAATAAAACTTTCAGGATTCCTAAATACACAAAGTTGCAGAGATCTATCACTATTCAAATCTTGTTACACTATATGAATCCTCTCTTGGTTTGAGTCTTGAGTCACATTAGATTCCATCTCCATTATTCTATGTATTTTTGTTTGATTCCCACTTCCTATTCATAAGGGGATCCAAAGATAACCGAGTTGCATGCATTATTTGCAATAATTGTAAATGTTGTCATAGCAACATTTTAGCAATTTTTGGCATCTTTGCCATTATGCCTCCTCCCTGAGTTTTAGGACCTCTAACCTATTCATTTTGAGGATCCAAGACCATTTATGACCATATGGCATCTCTATGACATCATGAATGTATTTAAGACACATTAAATACTCCAACTCAAACTCTTAACACTAAGAATTTAAAAACTACTAACAATGGCTAATTTGGTGACCTTAGTCCTAATGACTAACTCACCTATCCCACATTAAAATGACCTTCTAAGGTATAAAAAGAACCTAGCTATCTTGACTTGGCCAATGTCAAGTATAAGCCAAAATATACTAACTATGGAGGTTAGCCTAGGTTTTCTCCTACACCATCCTCCCAAAAACAAAAAGTTCAATCTACCCTTGGATTGAGGATGATTGGATCAATCCCCATCTTCTTGAACTCTGATTCTTTTACCCATATTCAATCAGCATCTTTTTTATCATGCTTCTTTATCAAGTGTTTCTTGTAGGTTTTGGTTCTAGTCAGTTTGTAGACTCTAGTATCCAATACACTGTCAGCTCTTGTGACTATAGCAGGGGGTAATTAAAGATCTTCCACATCCTGATTACTTCTAGGAGACTCTGATCCATGTATTTCTATGATCCTTTGTAATAGACTAAGTCTGTAATATTGAAAATAGGTGACAGTCCACTGTCTTCAAGTAGCTCAACTCTTAATGCATTCTCTCCAAACTTAGCTAAGATAGGACAGGGGCCTATCCTTCTCATCTGCAACTTGTGAGGGAATCCCTTTTGAAGTCTTGATTTGTTAATATGCATTATGACCATGCATCCCACATTGAACTGTACTACTCTCCTACACTCATCAACCTTGGCTTTAGGTTTCATGGTATTCTCTGTCAAAGTCTTCTGGGCTGTTTCATGTATCTCTTGCATTGCATAAGAAAAATCATCTGCATATCCACTTGCCTTCACTCCATCCTTCAAGTCTCTCAACTCATAAACTCCTCTAGGATGTAATCCATACACTACCTCAAAGGGGCTCTTCCCTATTGATCTAGTTATGGTTTCATTGTAGGCATACTCAGCTTTCCCAATCAATTGATCCCATTGTTGTCCATACTTCTTGGTCAAGCATCTTAGTCAATTTCCAAGGCTTCTATTCACCACTTTGGTCTGACCACCAGTTTGGGGATGGTATGTAGACCCAAAGGATAAATTAGTGCCCAATATTTGCCAAAGAGTCTTCCAAAAATGACTCATAAATTTAGCGTCTCTATCTGACACTATGCTCATAGGAAACCCATGGATTCTTACTATCTCTTTGAAGAAGAGAGAGGCTATTTGGTTGGCATCATTAGTGGTCTTGCATGGCACAATGTGAGCCATCTTGCTAAATCTGTCCACAACTACATATACACTATCCATTCCTTATTTTGTCTTGGGTAACCCAACTACAAAATCCATGCTCAAGCATTCCCATGGCCTAGTGGGAATAGGTAGTGGCTGATAAAGACCTACATTTGAAGAAGTACCTTTCTCTTTGACATACAATACAATTTTCCACATACCTCTTAACATCAAGATTCATCCTTGGCCAATAATAGAACCTTTGAACAAGTTCTTGGGTCTTAGTGATCCCAAAATGACCACTCAATGCACCATTGTTCTTTTCTTGGATTAAGTTCTCCCTAATAGACCCTCTAGGGACACACAACTGATTTCCCTTGAACAAAAGATTACTTTGCAAAGTGTATTCAGCATACTTACTATGAAAATGTCTTTTGTATTTAGCACATACCTTATAAATGTCTGCAAAATCCTCATCATCAGCATATAGATCTTTGAAATGATCTATTCCCATGCTCTTCAACTGAATCTCTTGGATGGTAAGAGCTCTTCTAGACAATGTATCTGTCACTTTATTGAGGACACCTTTCTTGTGTTTGATATTAAAGGTATAAGATTGTAATTATTCCACCCACTTCATGTGCTTGTGGCTCAACTTCTCTTGAGAATTCAGAAAACTTAAAGCTTGATTATCCAACTAGACTATGAACTCCTTGCATAGTAAATAGTGTCTCCATTTCCTTAAAGCCTAAACCAATGCATACATTTCAAGGTCATAGGAAGAATACTTCCTCTTGGCTTCAATAAATTTTTTTGAATGAAATGCTACTGATCTACCCTCTTGGCTTAGGACAGCTCGAATAGCCACATTGCTTGCATCACTCTCAATAGTGAAAAGCTTCTCAAAGCTTGGCAGGACTAAAACAGGTTGGGTAGAAATATTTTCTTTTAATAAATCAAAGCTCTTAGTGGCTTGTTCATTCCATATGAACTTAGTCTTCATTCCTCCTTTCATTTTGTCCAACATAGGAGCAAAAATAGCACTAAACTACCTTATAAACTTCCTATAATACTGAGCAAGGCCATGAAAACTTCTTACCTTTGTTTCTATCCTTGGATTAGGCCAATTCATGATGGCTTCCACTTTACTCTTGTCTATTTTCAGATTTCCATGAGAGAGAACAAACCCAAGGTACACTAGCTCTATTTTGATGAACTCACATTTCTTCAAGTTGATCATCAACTTCTCTTCATGCAGCTTCTTGAAGACAATCTCAAGGTGTTGAAGATGTTCCTCTCTTGTCCTACTATAAATCAGTATATCATCAAGATATACTACTACAAATTTTCCAATGTAGTCTTTGAGGACTTCATTCATGAGCCTCATGAATGTGGAGGGGGCATTAGACATTCCAAATGGCATGACAAGCCATTCATACAAAACTTTATTGGTTTTGAATGTTGTCTTCCAGTCATCTCCCTAATGTATTCTAATTTGGTGATAGCCACTCTTCAATTCTATCTTACTAAAATACTTAGCTTCACCTAGACAATCCATTAGGTCCTCAATCCTAGGCATGGGAAACCTATACCTAATGGTTATCCTATTTATGGCTCTTGAATCAATGTAAGCCTCCATGTTCCTCCTTTCTTTGGTTAAGGATTTCTTCTACACAAGGGATAATGCTTTTCTTAATAAGGCCCTTGTTAAGGAGTTCTTCTATTTGCCTAGAAATTTCCTCATTTTGTTGTGGGGTCATCTTGTAAGTTGCCTTATTAGGTAGGGTAGATCTGGGTATGAATTCTATCCTATGACTTATGGCTCTTGTAGGGGGTAATGCTAATGGTTTTCCATCACTTACTATACCTTCATAAGTCTTCAACATACTTTTTATCTCCTTAGATAGCTCTGGCTTCTTGTCTCCTTTTTCTTCATTCTTTTCTCTTGGCCTTAGCACCAATGCATAGACAAATCCTTCTCCTTCTTCCATGGCTTCTATGAATTCCTTTTCACCCACCATAAACACATTAGGACCTATTGTCTTCACAGCTGCATCTTCTAAAAATGATTGGATTTTGAAAGTTACTTTATCCTTCTTGAATGTGTAGGAGTTCTTCACTCCATCATGGATAGCTTGGCAGTCAAATTGCCATGGTCTTCCTAGGAGCAAGTGACATGCATTCATGGGTAGCACATCACATGGAACCTTGTCCTTATATTTACCTATAGAGAACTCTACCCATGCTTGCTCATTGACTAACACATGTTGTCCCTTATTGAGCCATGTGACCTTGTAAGGATGGATATGAGGTATCCTTGTCATGCCTAACTTGCTAACTACTTCTTTTGACATAATGTTGTTAGTATACCTTGAGTCCACAATGACTCTACATACCTTTCCCATCACCTTAAATTTGATTCTAAATAGGGACCATCTTTGGCTTGGATCCTCCTTGATTGGCTCCTTGATCAATGTTCTCCTCATCATGAGGTTCTCACCTTCTTTGGAATTCAACGGTACCTCAGAGTGTGTCTCTACTACATTTGTCTCTTCATGAACTAGATTAGTTCTCTTGTTACCTCCTTGAGAAGTACTATCCTTCTCTGGACACCTATAGGTAGGGTATCCCATTTGGTTGCAATGGTAACATTTCATATTGGCAAAGTAATTTCCTCTTCCTTGTTCACCACTTCTACCCCTTAAATTTGAGTTCCTTCCACTACCACCTCTACTAGAACTTCCTTCTTGCTGCTCAGTGTATTTTACTTCTCCTTGTGTCCTTGATTCTAAACTTCTTCCACCATAGCCACCTCTTGATCCTCTATTATCCCTTCCTCTACCTCTTCCTTCGGAGGTTTTCTCTTGTTTTATTTTTCCTTTCCCCTGTATCTTCAAGGCCATTTGATAACATTGGAAAATGATTTTGAAATTCACAAGACTCATGTCTTCTTAAATAGACCACTTGAGTCCATTCAAGTATCTAGCTAGCTTGATGCTTTCAGCCTCCACCACTTGTGACCTTAAGCATAACTTTTGGAACTCTTCGGTGTATGCTTGGACATCCAAATCTTTTTGTCTAAGATTGTGTCTTCTCCTATGCTGCTGGACCTCATAATCATCAGGTAGGTAAGTTTTCTTGAACTTAGTCACCATCCCCTTCCATGAGACTATAGGACTCTTTCCTTCTTTCTCCCTTTTAGTTTGAACAAACTTCCACCATGTGAGAGCTGATCCTCTCAACCTTGAATTGGCCACACTCACTTTTTGGGCCTCTGTGATACCATCATATTTGAAATGGTTCTCTATGTTGTCAATCCAATCCACAACTGAATCTGGATCCATTTGTCCACTAAAAAGTGGTACACCCTCTAAAGCTTTGCCACTTAAAGCCTTCAATGCCTTTAAGAAGGTTTCTTGATCACTAACAGGGTTAAGGGTTGGAACTTCCTTTTCCACATACACTCCCTTTTCCCTTGCTTCTTCTTCTTCTTCTTCTTTCTGATCTATCTTATCTTTCATCTTCTCAGCTTTGTCTTGGACTTCTCCAAAGAGTTTCTCCATTTGAGACAACCTTTCTCTTAACAACTTGTTGTCTTCTTCTTTCCCATCCACCTTTTTGGCTAACTCAGTGTTAGTTGTATGTGGTAAATTTGGCCTTGTTAACTCACCATACACTTCAACATAGTCCTTCTTCACTAGGTACACACAAGGATGAATATGAGATTATTCATCTTTCCTATCTACATGATTTGACCTATTACCTTCTATCCAGACGGGGTTTTCAAAATAGCTCCCAGAACAAGAGTCTCACAACCATAGACCAATCTAGGAACGAAGGATTTTTCTCCATGAATGCAATACAATGAAAGATTATCCTAAGAATTGAAAGATGTGAGATTATTCTAAGACATGATTTCAATGCAATTATTCTAGAAATTGAAACTATTCTATTGCAATAAAGAAATTATTCTATATGAGATATCAAGAAATGTGACAATAATTCAGTATTCTAACAATGCATGAAAAATCAGTGGGGGTTTTGAATGAATAATGAGAGTTCTTTTATAGACTCAGAGGTTGTTCAGAATGGAAAGTTTTCTCTTTTGAAATAAAACAGATAGAAAAGACAGTTCAAAATAGAAAGCTTTATTCAAAAGAATACAATAAATGATTTTCTCTTTGCTTTAATTGTTTTCTTTCTTTGATTTAATTGTTTTATTTGTTTTATCTGTTTTATCTCTCTTTAAAGCATAATTAAAGAGAAGTTTCCAATTCTAAACAGAAGAAAGATTTTTGAGAGATTATCCAATTAATTAAATAAATATGACCTCATAATTGCTTTTTCTCAATTATCTGAATAATT
>MU227345.1:4396422-4435034 GCA_018584345.1 Thuja plicata
GGAACCTAATCTCCTCTAGGTCCTGATTGGCTTAGATGATTAACTAAGTCAAATTCCAACTCTCCTCTAAGAGTTCTCAACTCATGTGCTTCACCTTGAAAGACTAACACCTTTTAGTTAGTTCAAACCTTCACTTTTCCCACTACACCTAGAAGGATTTAAGTGCCAATTCCACTCTAACATTCATGATTCATTGTAGGAAAATATATCCACTTGAAAATGTTCATCTCCTTGTCATTTGAAACCATTTACTAGGATCTTCAACTTGTTCTTTACTGGGTTCAAGGATTCAATCACTTGGAAGCCTAATTGAGGCCTATTCCTTGTAGCCTTTTACAGTGTGTTTTTCCCACTTCTTTCAAAACTTTCCCAAAGAAGTTGAAAAACCAATCACACATTCAAATACCCTCTATCACTTTACAAGATATTTTTAAGGTTTTAGTTTTAGAATTCCTCCGTACATAGGGTTTCTACAAACTAGGATCAATAGGGCTAATAGGCCTAATTTCTAGGACAGTTTGCAACACAATGCAAAACTTTCTCAAGACTTGAACAAATGGATTGATATAAACTTTACCCTCCTAGAAATTCAAGATATATATATGCCCTAATTGAAATTTCACTTAGTTCATACATTACTTCCCTACCCTTCATAAGAATGCTCATTGTTTCACCTCGAAACCACTAACTGGACAGTGCATGCTCGCCTAGGGCTTGGAACTAAAAATAGAAACTCAACTTTCCCTAAATCCTAAATCTATATATATACAAAACATTGACTCCCCTAACATTTCCATCTATCCTTAGGAAGATTCCATGGTTAGATTTCATGGGGGAGCCATGAATCTACTGACTGGTCAGGACTGGACCAGTGAACACACAAAACAAAATATTTTATCTAAGACCTTACACTACCTCTAAAAAACTAGCTTAATGAATGAAAGATGCTTCAAACTATCCTAGTAACATAAAACAAAATTTTTTTTTAGTCTTTCAATCCATTACATATGATTGTCATAACAAAATGCTCAGGATTCCTGAATACACAGAGTTGCAGAGCTCTTTCACTATTCAAATCTTATTACACTCTATGAATCCTCTCTTGGTTCAAGTCTTGAGTCACATTAGATTCCATCTCCATGATTTTAGGGACTTTTGGTCAATTCCCACTTCCTATTCATAAGGGGATCCAAAGATAACCGAGTTGCATGCAACATTTGTAATAATTGCAAATGTTGTCATAGCAACATTTTAGCAACTTTTGGTATATTTTCCATTATGCCTCCTCCCTAAGTTTTAGGACCTCTAACCTCTTCATTTTGAGGATCCAAGACCATTTATGACCATATGGCATCTCTATGAAATCATGAATGTGTTTAAGACACATTAAAGACTCCAACTCAAACTCTTAATACTAAGAATTTAAAAACTACTAACAATGGCTAATTTGGTGACCTTATCCTAATGACTAACTCACCTAGCCCACATTGCAATGACCTTTTAAGGTCTAAAAATAGCCTAGCTATCTTTACTTGGCCAATATCAAGTACAAACCAAAATATACTAACTATGGAGGTTAGCCTAGGTGTGCTCCTGTACCACATAGTTTCATGCCGTGGACACGACTGAGAACATATCTCATTTATTTTGTCTAGAAATCCCTTGGCATGTGCATGATGTGTGTTAAACCCTTAGTTTGGAGGTGCTTTTTCTTAGGCTTTAGACTCCCATTTGCACATAATTCATCATATGCCTTGTTCATCTCAATAGTTCCAAGCTCCTGTATGTTGCAGTGATAGAAGCTTTGGATGTCATTAACTAGTAACACTCTCACAAGAATCAGGGAATGAGCTTCCATCAGGTCTATCTCCTCTACAAATGTTGAATGAAGCTTAAACACCGTAGGATAAAAAATTGCATTCCTTACTTACATCTGATAACCTTTCTTGACCTTCTTGCTGGAAGTGGATGACATATCTGTTCGGACGAAATGATCAAACTTTTCTTTCAATCACAAATTCACACTGAATCACTAAGGGCTCTGAATTAATTCATAAACTAAAATCTTTGTAAGAAATAATATTTATAATCCTTAATTTATAAGAGATTTTTAACCATTAGAATATTTCATTAAATGCTCCATACATAGTATTTAGCATGAATCAGGTGTTTCTCAGATTCACTAAAAAGCTCGGGTGAAACCAATTTTCCAATTATCAATACTGCCCGACTCAGCTTAGTTAAGCTAGATTTTCTCAAGTGTAACTAACATTCTGACTTGGGTGGAACTATAACATGTCCTCATGCATCAATATGTGGATATA
Source organism: Thuja plicata (assembly GCA_018584345.1). Lineage (NCBI taxonomy): Eukaryota > Viridiplantae > Streptophyta > Pinopsida > Cupressales > Cupressaceae > Thuja > Thuja plicata. The sequence goes on from MU227345.1 coordinate 4,398,747, forward strand.
GACTATTTTTCTTACCTGGAAATGTTGTAAAATGGCTTGTATTGCATAGTTCCAATCATCTCCTTACATTCCTATTCTATAATGGTAGATCTACCCAGTTCACTATTTAGGGTGTCATTAGATCCTTCATTTCTTTGATCTGAATTATCTGAGGATTTCCTTACCCATTGCTTTCTCCTCTGAGTTTTGATTTCTGAGACTTTGGCTTTACCATTCTCAAAACCAGTATCAAAATTTTCTATGTTCTTATAGTTCTTGCTTAGATGACCGAGTTACTTGCATACATAACATCTCTTAGTAGGATCCCTTTTTTTGAAGTAAGTATTTATACAATTTGCACCAATGTGTCCATACTCACCACAATGACAACATCTATACCATGTGTTGTAATCCCAACCAAAAATTTCCTTGGATAATTGTTCAGCAAGATTCCAATTCTTAGTTCTGTACTTGGAATATCTATGACATTTTTTGTTGCACTTCTAGCATTTTCCTTGAAACTTAGGTTTCTCTTTGCATTCACTTGCCCTATGTCCATGTTTGTTACAACTATAGCATTTTCCATTCAATTCTTATTTTCCATTTCTCCAACATTTATTTGATGTGTGCCCTTACTTACCATAATGATTGTATGTAGGCTTGTTGTTCCTTTGAGCTCCTTGTTGTGAGGATTCACCTTGTTTAGTATAACCTAATCCAGTCTGTCCATGATGTATAAATTTTGTTTCCTGATCCATGCTGGTTTGTGAATTCATCATACTTTTGTTTGTTTGTTTTTCAGCACTGAGATCATTTTGCAGTCTTTCATTTTGTGTTCTTAGATTGACAACTTCCTGTGTTGCATTGTTGAGTTGACTTACCAAATCTGCTTGCTGAAGTGACAAGTGTTGGATTTCATTTTATTTTTATTCTAATCTTGTTCTCAGTAGTCTTTTATCTTCTTGTGCTATATTTCTATCATCTTCTACTTTGTTCTTTAGTTCCATGACTTCACATATTCTGATTGAGTGAATTTCCTGTTCTCTCTTCAACTTTCTGACTTTTTCATGTAAAGCAAGATTATTTGTAAGTAAGTCTTCAATGGTTGCATTAGCTTCTTCAGAACTTTTGTCCTTGCAAAATTCTTCAATTATTTCTTCTATATATTTCTTGTCATTCATCTGTATTGCTAATTCTTTTCTTCTTTTTAGGGAAAGAGAGAGCTGCTCCTTAAGTTTCATGATTTGATCCATGGCCACTTTAAGATCTATCTTTTCATTCTCAATGGCTTTCTCCAGTCTATATTTTTCCATAGCCTCTGATCTTTTCTCAAGCTGTTAAAATTATGATAAGAGAACCAATGCTCTGATACCAATTGTTGGAAATATATGATGTACCCAATGATTGAGAGTGGGGGGGAGCGGGGGTGAATCAAGAACCAGTAAAACTTAATCCATTTAATCCATAATTAGATTAACTTATTTGTTTGCATGCATAGAACTTGAAATTAAAGATTCATACACAACACATAACACAATATTTGGTTACCCATAAACCTTCCAAAAGAAATTAAAATTGGGGTGTGGATTATGCCCACAAGATTTAGTACTGCACTATAAATTTTTCATGTTAGAGCTTACAATGACCACTTCGGATGGTCTACCCTGTTAGGAGCATAGAAGGGACTGTTAGGTCCACCTTGTTAAAGGATTTTGTACAATACAATAAAAAATGCAACTCTGTTAAGATATTTAGATAAAGGACTATTAGGTCCACCTTGTTAAAGGATTTTGTTGATCCACCTATGAGAATGAACCAATTGATGATCTGCTCTGTGCAACTGCGATTGCTGAATAAGATCCTTGTGAATATAACTAATCACCTGAATGTGATAGATGAGACTCTGTTGTTCTAAGTACTTCTTCTCTTAATCAAATTGCCATTCACATGCCTTTACACTTATGCATACATTCTTACTTATACATTTTACATACATACTTACATTGGATAAAATAAACTATCTTACATATATATCTTTATCCAACAAATAACTCTATAAGTTGGCTTGTAATAAAAAAATTTATATTTAAAAATATATGCAAGGTCAGCTTCAAACTATCACTCAGGTCCATAAGTCTACTCGGGTGATAAATTGTCACTCAAGTGATACTATAAATCACTCAGGTCATACTGATCACTGAGGTGATGCTGATCATTCAAGCAATGCTGATCACTCGGGCAATGTTGATCACTTGGGACTATGCATAATTCTTGATGGCTCAGTGGACACTGGTTGACTAAGTGTCTTAACACTAACTGATAATATGTCTTACCATAACGTCAACACTTCCACCTTTCCATTTAGTCTTTCCTTTGTCTTGAGATGTGTCTGAAACTGACTTGTCTTGTTCAGATCTAATGTTTTCACCATGAGATCTACCTCTTCCTCTCAGGAATCTACCACCTCTACCTCTTTGTCTTTGTTTATATCTTCTATTTAGCTTCTCCTTAGCTTTTAGGGAAAATTGATATGCCTCCTATATGTTGTCCATCTTGACCAAACTAATCTCGTCTTGTATGGAACTTCTTAATCCATTCAGGTATCTTGCTACTCTTTCCACTTCATCTTCAACATGTCTAGATCTGATGTCCAATTTGTAGAATTCCTTAGTGTAGCCTTTTATTGATTTTTATTTCTTCTTCAAATTTTACATTCACTGGATTTGGTTAATATGATAGTTACAAGGTAGAAACTTTCCTTTCAATTTGTTTACCATCTTATCCCATACCTTGATTTTGTCTTTACCTTTCTTCTTCTGATCCAATTGTAGATGTTCCCACCATAAGGATGCATTTCCTTTCAATTTAGTGCTTGCAATCTTCACCTTCTTATCCTTTGCTACATTCTCATATTCAAAATACTTTTCCATCTCAATTATCCAGTCAATCAATTCATTAGAATCCAATTCTCCATTGTACTCAGCAGGATTAAACTGAGGTATGGAATTCAAACTTGTCAAAGATCTTAGGAATCACTCTTCTTCCTGATTCATCACAGGTCTAGGTGTAGCTTCATCTTCAACCTCTTCATCATCACTAACATTTTCAATATATCTTCCTTTGCATTGGGCTATCTCAATAGCTTCCAATCTAGTATCCATCTATCTAAGCATATTAGCTAGACCTAGATCTTCATTTCCTCTCCCACAAACCATCCTGAATCCCTCTATAATTGTAGGTCAGATCACAATCTACTACCCCACAACAATACCAACTAGGGTTAGGGTTTACAATAAGGAACTTAGATCTTACCAATGCTCTGATACCACCTAATACAAGGAGGGGTTGATAATGGGGCCAAAGGCTCTCCCAACTACCATTCCACCTTGAAGAACTGATGCAAAAGCCAAACAAAATAGTGAGAGAAGAAAAAACAAATATCCTTTATCATTAATTGATAAAAATTATTACATGTCAGGTTGTAAGGCATTCCTAGTTTCAGCCATATACATTCAGTGAATTACAATAAGATCTTCATACATGAGAGGTCACAAACTTGCTTACAGATAATTCAAATATCAATATTTTATCTAATCTATCATGGTCTAAGCACTCTGAGAACTCTCCAAACTATTAAAACTAAGAAAATAGAAACAAATATATAAAAGAGTCTACCAAGAGAGATCGACACTCAAATCCATAAGTGAGACCCAGATTTAGGTCCACACAGATCCCAATGAGAGACCCCAAATCAATTAAGCCATCAAAATTAACTGAAGAAGTCGGCCACCAGAACCAACTCCAAAATAAACATCTTAGAAAAAGGTCAACCGAGAAATAGAGTGACTCAGGAAAGAAACACCCTAAGCAAGAAGAAACAGATGCTGAGCATCAGAAGAGAAACCTAAGAAATAGGAAAACAAAAAAGCTTGCTTGAGTGACAGAACCAAGAAATAGAAATAAGCATGGCCGAGCAACAGAACCCGAGCAACAAAGTATTTCCAAAGTAGTCTCCAAACAAACTAAAGAATAAAAAAAAACATCTTTTTTGTTGATAAGGATTTCCAATGACCCAAGATGCTCTTGCATCAAAATGATACCAAAGGAGAAGTTGTAGATAAATAAAAGGTTGATGTGGAGATGTCTACACCAAATCAATAGGTAGACATCAAGCAACACGTAAAAGGAACAACACCTCCAAATCCTTCATAAAGTACATTAGAACAAGCAAAGGAACTTTCTATGGTCCTGCATATAGGTGCCTCCACTAGACTTTCAAAGAAGAAGAAGAAAAAGAATAAGAATCCTGTTACACTAGATGAGATAATTGAAATACCAGAATATGATATGAGGACATTGGATCCACAGTTACTTACAAAGTATGCAGAGATTTTTAAAAGGAAAGTTATCCAAGATAGGATCAAAAAGGAGACAAAGGACACATAGGTAATAGAGACAACCAAGGAAATATATCTGTAGATTATACTTGATACCGACATTGATCAAAATGCTTCTATCATTGATCAATTAGCCATTCTTACCGAAGCCATCACATCACAAAATGTGGATGCAGAGAAGGAAATAGAAGAAGGTGTAGAACAAAAGTGCCAATACAAATTGATAGTGAAAATCAGCCAAGCAGTAGCAGAGAACAAGGTAAAGCTACCTGAACTAGTCAATGAATTGGAACCAATCATTTCAGAAGCTATAACCTTAGTTTATAAGTTATGCACAATAGAGTAATTCACTAAGGAGAATAGTGAGAAGATTGCATAGATAGATGCAGATCTAAATGCTAGTGCACAAGGTCTTACAACCAATGAAAATGCAATAAAGTTGCATTATGACAAGATTATGGAAGCTAAAAGGTTGAGACTTAAGATTTTAGAGGAAAAATCAAAATTTAGAGATGAGGTATCAAAGCTTCAAGCTCTACTTCTACCAAATCTCACATTACTGCAACAACATATGACTTTAGTGAGAAAATTGATCACCACCCCACAGATGTCTATCACCGACAGTATCTATGATATGCACACAAGAATAACATTGGAGCACATAGCATTGGAACACCTTAAGGAAAAGTGGGATAAAATGATGGAATACATGCATAATTCCCATTCCCACATCTTTGACAAGTTGTAAGTATTACACCTTTTTCCTTATTATCAAAAAAGGGGGAAATAATATGTGACAAAGAGAGAAATAATAAAGGGGGAGTTCATAAGGTGAAAAGGGGGAAATAGTATAAAGGCAAGTGCATATACATGTACATATACTATACCAGCATGCGCATAGGGGGAGTCATATTGACAAGGTGAACACATGGTGTATATACTAAACATTTTAGTTTTGCACATAACGGTTTTTGATGCTCATGTCAAGGGGGGAGATTGATGATCATATTTTTCCATTAGTATGCAAAGGAAACAATTTTTGAACCATGGGTACATGATCACCAAAAGATAGGTTTATAGTGCAACCTGACATAGTAGTTAAAATAGGTCAATGAAAATGTTAAGTACAGAAGAACCTGACAAAGGAACCTGATAGATAGATCACTATGTAAACTGACAACACTATTCATAAAGGAACCAAAAAAAAGTTTACAGTGTAACTTGGCAGAGCAAACTAATGGACAGTCTATAGAGCAACCCGAGAGGAAAGTCTATAGAGAAACCTGAAAGGTAGACTAAAGAGAAACATGAGCACCAGTCTACCGAGAGATAGTTTTATTCTGAGAAATGTGAATCTCACTTAGACGTCAAATAAAACACTTAAGTTTTATATTTATCTTTAAATCATATCTTTAAAATTATTTCTTGAGGGACAAGTAAAGTAATTGTAACTGTTTTAATCATTCTAACTAATTGAAAACATGCAAACTAGGAGATCAAGGTCAAGTTGTAGACCTTTGATCATAGAGTTATCATTGTAAAACGTGAAACTTATTTAGGTCAAATTCATTATATAAATAGATGTGTAATCAATCAAAACAAGATGACATGATGATGATTGTATCCATAGAGACATCTATGGATCAGAGATAAATTTTTTTGCAGAAGGACAACAAAAGATGAAATTAGTTATCAAGAACAAGATTTAAGGATACTGAGTAGAACATAGGTATTAATCAATAACTATAGGTGATACATCATATTGTAAACTTTAATGGATCTGTACCTAGAAATTCAAGATTTCATAGACTCAAGTCAATAAGTATTTTTGACTACATTCTAACAAGAGTAGAAAATAGAAGAAATCCTTTGAGAAGGTGGATTTAACAATCCTTTTGTAAATCTCTTAACTGAGTGCACACTAAACAGTGTTGCTAAAGCTCTTAATAGAGTAGAGCCTAACCATTCTAAACATGTTACTTCTAACAGGGTAAGATCATCAGAAGTGATCAAACTTGTAAGCCTTAACGACATTAGTAGAATTTGGGCAATAAATGACCAGGTGACAAAAATTTAGTCACGTGACTAAAACTGATCATGTTCTACCATTTTTTTGCAATTCACAAATATAAATGACTAAATAAATGACCAATTTGGTCATCGGGTAAAATGACTAAATAAATGACGAATTTGGTCATCGGGTAAAATGAGTAAATCAATAACTAAATAAATGACCAATTATGTCAATTTTGTGAAAGAAGCTACTCATTACACATCTCTTTTATTTGTGTAGGCTTTGATATAGTGCACCTACAAAGGAAAGGAACACAAAAAATTCCAATAATACCCTATTGCATTATATCCATATATCTGAATATTTATTTTCATATTGGTTAAGAATGTGTGTACTTTAAAATACACGTTCAAGCTAGATTCACATGCACTTCAAAATAGGGGGAAAAGTTAGCATGCTCATGTTAATTACCATTTAGCTTTCAATTAATTTTGATGGGAAGCCTTTAATATAAATGTATATTGGTCACTAGCACACTCTTGTACCAATGTTGGCTCTTTCCTTAATCCCAATTTGTAACTCTATTTATTCCCATTCATATTTATTTCCACAAAATCACCATTCACCCTTCGTTTATAATTATACCCCATTCACACTTACCTCAATGCATGTGTTCTCTACCTCAACATTATCATTTCACTGCCTACATATTTCCATGGCATTCAATTTTGTTCGTGTGACACACTAGAACATGCCTCAATTTTAATTTTTTAAAATTCCAATTCCAAGCTAAGATTCCCATCCCTTCTTATTACCAGTTGTGAGTTGACTTGACACAACGTTGTGTAACATGTTACCATATCTTAGTATCTAGAAACATTCAATGTGGAATTGATCCATATGTGATGCCAATGAGATTATCATTCAAACACATTTCAACTTTTAAGAGATAAAGATTCATAATCCAAATCATTTGCATATTGGCTACCCACATCTTGTGTAGCTTTCTTTGAATACCATTCCTCACTACTAACTCAGGTTTACAAAGGGACTCAATTAGAAGAAAATGTGTCCAAAAAAATTGGAAATCTTCTAAAGGATATCAAATTTAGCGAACAACAAAGCAAAATACAACACATTTACTACAATGATAGTCTACTTGATCACTTGCATGCAACATACATAATTTTTTTGTATATTATTAAAATACATGATTTTTTTGGTAGTTTTAATTGTGATAATCATTATATTAAAGAGAATAAATTTCTAAATATAATAAATTGATTCTTACATTATCAACATCATCTTTCTATTTTTAATTTATAAACAAAATACCCTAATTATCTTATTTCAATTTTATCTAAATTAGTATATTATCAATTATCTATATATAAGACGGGTTCTATACCCTCACATATACTTAGACCCCCCCCCCAAAAAAAAAAAAAGAAAAAAAAAAAGAAAAATGAAAGCCCTTGGCTGATAAAAAGTTTGAAAGCCAAATAATGAATCAAATTTGAAAAAAATTGAGTGTATGTAAAATCATGGTTTGGGAACTACAATATGCAAAGGCAGGAATTCTTGGACACTTGCGGGAAGCCCTAGACACTTGCGGGAAGCCTTTGATTTTACTAAATTCAATTTCTGGGAAGAAATTTGGTGTTTGTGTTGCAAAAGAGGGAAAAATCCTTAGTGTGACATAGAGGTGCTTGCGGGAATGTCTTCGACACCGATCTATTTCAAAAGGACCGTTAGGTTGGGGTGGAACATAGACATGACAATCTTGGATTTCAAATTTAAAGGTCTGTGCCAGATACTGGAAGAAAAATAACTAAAGCCATGCGAGAAATGAGGTTTAAATGTGTGATTGATTATGTGCACAGACTCTGGTTAGATTTTGATCATTCTCCCATAAATTCTCAGCAATGACATTCTTCCATAAATTTAGGTCATTTTTCTGCAGATCATTCTCACCTCTAAAATTTTGGTTTATTGGGGTTTGGTAAAATGTATTTTGGTTGTGATACAATTGAATTAGGCTTTTTTCCTGAGTTAGATTTTGATGTAGCAGTCATTGTTGTCTGGGATATAGGGATATAGGGATATAGGATTCTTATGTGAAATTGGAATTTGTGGACTTCAAGCTTTGACACAACATTTTGCCTGTGACATAATAGAAGATGGAACAAGTTTTTGCTTCATTTTCAATGCAATATTTTTCTTTTTTCATTTTTTGATTTCTTATAGGAATGATAGAAGGGATGTACTTTTCAAATATCTTTCTATTGTGCTGAAGTCTTGGGTCTGATCTTGTAACTTAACTATCTCTTGTTGTTGCAAAACATACTGGGAACAAAATTGCATAAAAGTAGGCTGAATTTGCCTCCAACATCCTGCTATTTCATTAGCTTATTTAGAATTGTCAATTTTAATGCATAAATATGGAATGCCATCTTCATAAAAAGTAAGCTCCCATGATGTAATCTCAACCAATAATGCTCAAAAAATATATACTTCTTGATGGGTCCATACCATGATCAAACAAAACATAATTTAGATATAATCGTTTTGAAAGCTTGGTATGTGTAGTATAATTTGGATGGAATAGTAGTTTGAACTATAACACCATTATGCTATCAATGTGGCTTTGACCAGGATAATAAAAACATTAATTTATGATTTTGTGGCTTTTCTAGAAAGTGATGATGAAACTGTTCACTTGTAGGCTATAGCATCATTGGCTCAACATCTACCAGCCAAGCCCCTGTTTAAATCCATACATGGTATTGAAATGACCAGAAGTGATCCTCCCCGATATAGAGGATTTCTAATTGAACAATTCTAACATATGTGAAGAAAAATCATATATACTTTATATGTTGATGTATTGCATCTGACTTCGGCAATTGGATATAAAAAAACTGAAACAAATTAATAACAACAACAATGATTTGTTTGATGGGATTTATTTACCTTTTTGACTGCTCCTTTTTCTCGCAATAATTAGGAAGCATGGCATCAGGGACAAAGGAATAGGATAAAGGAATATTTTCACCATTAGAAATTTGGATAAACAACAAGTACTAAGTTATGAATGGTAGAGATTACTTGTCATTTTGAGCTCATGAGACTCAAGGCTTGAATGACACTACATAGGATGTGTGAGTTTAATTTTCATGTTGAGAAACTCATTAGTGGGGGAAGATGATCCTAGTGAAACATGGATTAGACCTCATCTCAGGGAGAATCACCCCATCCATGCAAACACTAAAAATTCAACATCCTTGCCTTTGTGTACCTAACTAGATGGTTTGTACATCCTATTTGGCATCAAGATTAAAGAGGGTAGGAGACAAAGAATTTTCCTCTAGTTATGTATTGTTCTGTTAACCTTTAATTCTCTATTTTTTGAAGGGTTTTGATTAATAAATTTGTGCACCGTCTCAAAGCCAATAGTTTTGATGCATGATCTTACCTATTGCAAGGTTGGGATATTAAATGTTTTATTTATATCTCTTCTTGTAATCTCTTCAATTGAAGAAGTTTGTAGACTATTTAGGTTTAGTTATTAAGCATTTCTCCCACAATGATCACTTGTTCTACATAAAGTTTTTGTAGATGATGTGGAGAATCAGCAGTAGCAGAAAGAACTTCAAGCCATGCTAGATCAACACCTAAAAATATTTAACCCCAATAATCTAGAAAATTATGCCCCATAACTAGGACTAATTTAGGGGTTTATTTATTGCAAATTCACATTGAAAAATGACATAATAAAAGGAATCACACACCATGTTATTCATTATAAAATACCATGTAATTTTTAGTTAGAAATTAGAAACCTAATAAGAAAACACAAACCACTTTTAATGTGCTAAATTCTCTATTTTGATCACATAATCACCAATATGGTTTCATCCTTGAATAATTAGAAATAAGAAGGCACCTTGAACTATTAATAATTATTTGGTTTCATGTGGAAAATCTATTATCTCTAGGCTAATGTTCCTTTGACCTATAAGGAATCAGATACCCAGGAAAACAAAGAGTTGGTTGTAATTTGAATTATATTGTTACATACATTCATGTATGCTCTCCAAGATATGGACCACTTCATATTTTTAACTTGGATTGCTTTCTCTATGAAGACATCCTTTAAGTATTATAAATCCTTTTGAATGCAGGAATGATATTTTATGAAGATGATTATTATTTATCTTGTTAGTCTTGTGTGTTTAATTATTGTTTTTTCTTTCAATCATTATACACTGGTTTCATTAGATCATTGTTTTTCTACAAAGGGAAAAAAATAAAACACAAATATTCTATAGAGATACCACAAATCTATAATTTGTTTCAAGAATGTCCTATAGAGGATTAAGTAGCTTACAATTATAGGCATGTGTTGTGGAGGTTTAAACAACATACACAAGGCCAACTCTAAGGCCATGAGAGCTAATAAAATTAATTTTAACCTTGTTACCTTTGTGGTTTATAACTTAATTATTTAATTAAAAAAAATCTTAGAAGATCTTGATATTGCCTTTGTACAGAAAAATCATACGGTCATGTTCCTTTCTTCTTGGCTGATTTGGTTTCTAGATGTAATGACCAAAAATATTTTTGAGTTCTCCTGATTGGATTTCCTTTTTTTTTCATCTTCCTCCTTTTCAAGCATAGTGACCCTTGAGACCCTGAGTTTGTCAAAGGATGTGGACTTCACAATAAAGGTATACATGTTGTAATATATATATATATTTCATATTTTACATGTATACAAGGTCTTAGGAATAATTTGAGTCATTTGGTCTCAATATGTAAAAAGTTGACAAAAAGTTGCTAGACAAATTTTGCAACTTTGCACAAAAGTTGTCAAATTGAGTCTTAACCAATAAACCATTTGGGTAGTTGATCAAAGGTAGTTGTAATAAGATAAAGGATTCATAAATTTCCTCTTTGGGTCAATGTTTGAGATATATAGGTGAGTATAAGAACAAAAGATCAATATAATGAAGTTTATGAACGTGCATTTTTTGTAAATTTGTTAATCAGAAGTTTATATTTCATTGAAATGCATTGAACTCATTCCAAGAACAATTGGAGACTAAAATATAGTGATTTTACTTCCTTTAGAACTTTTTTTGAATCTTATTCATTGAATATGGAGGGAGAATGATCAATTTCTTTCAAAACTATCTTAATACCCTCAAATAAAAGGGTTTGATGATAAAATGGTCGATAGATCTCATTTGAACAACTGAAAAATTATGCAATCCTGGAATTTAATAAAATTTTGAAGGAAATTTGAATTGGTATAGGCCTTATAATAGGTGGTTGTGTCTATGGTGAATAATTGGATGCCCTAATGTGGTTGTCATGATATTTTCTTGTTTCTTGTGACAATAAGTTACATTATTTTCATATTTTGTGAGTTAAAGATGAAAATGAAGGATCCAAAGGTTGGTAGAGGTTGATAAAGGTTGAAAGAGTCCTAACACTTTTCTAAAATAATTTGGTATGAGTTCCCTAATGTTTCTAATCTCTTCTTTTGTTGAAGCACTATCCAACTATCATAAAACAGTGACAGTCCCAAACTAGAAAAGTTTCCTTTTATTATAGTTACCTTTTATCTTGGAATCCATGGTTGCTTTTATTTTGTGAGTAGGGAGGTCTTCTCTAGGATTGATAAAATCCCATGCACTTGTGTTTCTTTTGTAATTTTGAAAAGTCATTTGGAAAATTACTATCACCATAGTGATCCGCACTTAGAGGATGATTACTTGAGTTTAGCATCCCTTGTAAAGGTTAGTTCTTGATTCCTTTATAGGCCTAGTGCATGGAGAAAAAAATTGAATGAAGTTCTCATTCCAAGGTGTCATCAAGAAGGGGGTTTTGTTTAGTCTCTATGATGTTGTTGACCAGACAGGGGAATGGTAGGATGATAGTCCTTTGGTGACTAAGTTTATCTTAAAGGTAGTAAGCCCATTGAAGGTTGTGCATACCCATTGAGGTTATGTTTGAAGTGTTATTATATTTACCACCAAGAAGTATTTTAAATATGATACTATGTGTCTCAACTTATCAATGTGATCAATAAAGATGTGAGTAATGATAGTCCATATAATACAAGGAGTTAGAGTCTGGAGAAAGCATAAGTTTGATGTAACAGTATATATTCTCAAAAATAACCATTACTTTCACTGTCTTGTAAACATTTTCCATATATCATTGTATCTTCATTTCATGATGGTATTGACACCACTGTTCTCAAGCACCACTTGGCACTGTCTATGCATCTATGATTGAATTTTCTTGCTATCACTACAATATGAGACATTGTTTCTTGAAATAATCATTGCCTCTTTGAAATGTGCCTTGGCCCCTTAATTTTTTGTTCAACTATGGATTTTTGTCTATAACTTTACATAATATGTACATTTTAACTTTACATAGGAGCTTTGAAACAAGAAAGTCCAGTTTTTGCATATACTACAATCACTGTAATCCTTGAGAGTACTTATTTTTTAGGTATATTGTGGTGCCTTTTCTGCTTCCACAATTTGGATAAATGTCTATCAGGGAAATTACAACTGCAGTATTTGACAAAAAATCTCTATCCTTTATGCTTTGATGGATATTGTAGAAAATATTTAGAGAGACCACCAAGCAAATGAAATTAGAAGGGTAAAGCTAGATTCCACAATCTTTGCTAGCATCCTCCCTGTTAGTGATAAAATGGGAGTTTTGGAACACGTTGTACATATCCATCAAAGCAATATGGAAGGTGGATTTTTTTCAGTTATACTTGGAAATGCTCTAATAGACATGTATGAAAAATGTGGAAGCTCGAAAAAGGCATGTGGATTGTTTGATAGAATGCTTAAAAGAGATGTCATTTAATGGAAAAATTGAGTTTATTGATTCATTTCAAAGTATACTCAGAGAAATTTAAGATTCATTTAATTTGGAATTGAATGGTTGTGTATTTTTGAAGTAAAAAGATGCCCTAGCAGCATAAAGAATGGATTTCTGAGTTTTTGTGTTGACAACAAACTAGGTCTCTGTCCGAGGGCTATAACTTATTAATGAAATGTTGGATTCTTCTCTTCTTTTGATATGATTTACAAGTCCTAGTTCTAAACAACTTCACTAGAGTGATTTTGAAGATGAGTCCTAAAACAAATGTTGTGAATAACAGAATATAGGGTATCGAAACTATAGTATGACAGTTTTATGAAGTTGCTAAGGAAGTTGCTTGTAGTGACTATATTATCTTGGTATAAGGACTAATGTGTTTTGGACATGAATGGCAAGTTGGATTAACTAACATGGAACCTGAAACTGAAAGGACAATAACATTGTTGTGGACAATAAACCCTCCTATTGTGCAATAATTGCAAATGTAGTGTATTAAGGTGGAAAGATAGTTCATGTTCCTTATTAAATGGATGAAAGATTAAATATCATTGTATTAAGGATTGATATGAAGATATGGAAAAAGGATTAGATTTTGAGGAACCTCTCATGGTTCCATATGTTATTGGTTATATTGATGAAGAAACTAAGTGTTTTTCCTCTAATAAATGAACACATAGCACTCATTGCATCTAGGTGATGCTCACAGAGCTGAATCATTGGGCCTTCCTGGGATTTTGCATCACAACATCCCAGGAAGGCCTGATGCTTCAGCTCTATGAGCATCACCTAGACGCAATGAGTGCTAAGTGTTCCATTAGTTCTCATGAGAGATGGGTTCTTGTGAACCACTACTCACAAAACATGGGTCAATGAGTTTGACTCAAAAAATACACAGTTGAATCCTAATAGAAATATCACAATCCTTAAAAATCTTTATATTTTGTGTTTATAATTTATTTTCTGAGTCTCTTGCCAAATATTTGTCTAGTTTGAGTGTTTAGTCCAAGTTTGAGTCAATAATCAGCTTGCCAAGTCCAAGCCAAGTTTGAGTTTTGTAATGTCGGTCTGCATTCATAGTATTCTATCATCTAATGAAGGACTCATTGTAGAAATTATTATCATTACAATCACCAGTCTAGTTGTTATGTACTCTCTAGGAAAACATTGCTCACATTTGGCTTTTTTGTGGTGTGACAGGAAATTCTGCATAGGCGAGTACAAGTAAGGACTTATTTTTGATCTGTTATGGGTCTTTTCTCCAAACAATTCAAATTGGATTGCAGGGTGGAATCTTTTTATACTATTTTCAATAGCTCAGCCTTTTTATTTCACTTGAGAGTTATCCTTGTAGTGAATTTCCTATTTCATTCATTAAAATATTATATTTGAATTTTGGATTTTATCTGGTAGGAAGGTAGGCATTTCTATTGGCTATAAAGGCTTCCATTTTCACAGGGTTATCAAGGACTTCATGATCCAAGTTGGTGATTTTGTGAAGGTTTTACATTTATAATTTATTTGTTGGGATTACACGTTTTTGTAATTTAATCATAAATAATTGGAAAATAATCTTTACATGTTGCTTACCAATTTAATTGTTTTACTTTGTAAGATAGATATCATGTAAATGAGGATTTTTTGATTATCCTTGGTTCTCATTATGTATTACAAAATTTATGTTGGATATTAGGGAGATGGAAGAGGATGTGTTAGCGTCTATGGTAGCAAGTTTGAAGATGAAAAATTTGTAGCTAAGCATACAGGTCCTGGCCTTCTTTCTATGGTAAGTCATCTTTACATCTTTACATCTTTTCTTCTCCATGGGAGAAATTATTTTATCAATGTAAAAAATTTAAATAAAGGTTTATTATACCAACTTGAAATGCCTACAGCCAATTCAAAGCATTCAATTCTTGTTATTATGGGGTTTGCATTGCATATCTTGTCTATTTGCAAGAGATGTGTATAGACAAAGTCAAAATTGATTCAGAACTGTAGGCCTTGATGTCATATAGACCAACTTGTTTATGAAAACTTAACACATGGGCATATTGGGATAAGAAACAGCTACTCGGATAAACAAGGGCTACCATCAATTATATGTTTCTTAGCTAACAAGGGCTACCTTCAATTATATGTTTCTTATCCCAATATTGGGATAAGAAACAACTACTGGGATAAAAATTATCTACTCCCAGATTATTTTTTCTCTTATTTATTTGTGGGCTATTGCTTTAAAAATGGTCATGTTCACATTCTATCCCCTAAGTATGCACTGAGTCCCATAGGTTCAGGAAAAGGCTTTTTTGAGATTAATCTACACATATGTATGTGCACTGGTAGAATTAAGGATTTAGGAAGGAGTCCAATCAAGAAACTTGTCATTTTTTATTTTTTTTCTAATATTTTGTTTGGGAACACTTTTAACCTAGAGCTATGAACCGGTGAGGTCAAATACCGAGGACCTCATCCCTAATATAAAAAATCAATAATAACACCCTAGTAAGGTCTGAACCTTGATGGCAAGAACAACTATACCACAACAGAATGAGCATACTAAGCCAGTACCTAAACATGCCAATTTAGTTTCCAACAAGTTCTTGTGAGGGTTTAATCCAGACATGAAATGAAATAAAGGGGAACCTTATCCAAATAGCCACAAACTTAGGCACATCCACCCATGGATTGAAGTGCATAAACTAGAAGTTCAAGAACATGGTACTAGAGCCCATAAACTAGGGTCTGCATGGAAAGATTACATCTCAATTCTCTTCGGTATTGAAAATAGCTATATAATACTTGTGACCACACAACAACAGTTCAAAATTTGATATTTTGGAGCTCCAAACTGAGGAAATAATGAATAGCCAACAATGGCATCATGGTTTGGAATTGAGGTTGAAAGCAAAGGAATTTGAGACCATTGGAGCATATTTTTTTCAATCCGAATGCATGATGGTGAGATGCCTTCAGTGATAGTTTGAACTGTATTTCTTCTATGTTTTAGCTGATAGGAAGTCACAGTGAGGAAATATAGATATTGAAAAAAGGGTGGTGAGAGGGGTCGCAGGAACCTTACCCAAGATGGGAGTGTCTTGAGCACAAGTGATGAACATGTAGGTAGTCAAGTGGGCTAGGGATGCAAATTTTTTTAGAGACCCTAAGTACTTAATGTTATATGTGGGGGTATATTACCGAAAAATTCAACATGCTCATGCTCCTTTAAAGTGAATTTTATTTCACTTGTCTAAGGGGAAATCACTGTCAAGGTTCAACATACTTATGGCCCTTGAAAACCAAGAATCATTGTTGATTTCTTCCCTATAGTGATTTTTTTCCCTTAGATCAGAGCCTAATATGACCACAGTATTCACATTTTTCATGTGGAGGTTCTCTGAGAACATTGAGGGAGATCTATGAGAGTTATTTTATCAAGAGGTGTATGCTTGTTGGGTTTTGACTTTGAACCTGGGTCTAATGCATGGTGATGTTGTATCAACAACTAGACCACAATTTGACAATCTACATAAATGCTATCCTATCAACACACCTCTTTGTTTTTTTATTTTTACATGTTTGAAATTGATATTTGATTCATGTTTAATGACATTTTGTTATTATGTATACAAATTATAAAATGTTATAATTATTGACCTTTTGAATTTAGTTTCAAATTTTATCAGCATTTTTTTAACATTAAGACATTTTTATTAAAATTTTCCCTCAAGTTTGATTTCAACTAGAATCTAGTGACATTGTCTAAGAACAGGTGAGTCAAATACAAATTTGGTCATGGTTCTGCTGTCATATCTGATTTATGATTTCTTTTTTATCTTTAACATACCATGATTTTCAAGAATTTGAAATTGGTTTGGTTCATTGCAAGGCATGTAAATTTGGTAGCTCTAGCATTTGGTAAATAGTTTGCTCAACACTGATTGTTGAAGGTTAATAATAATTCTCCTTGCTTGTGTATCACTGCTAGTAGACAGCTATTAGTTTGAATAATCTATATATCCAAGGAAAGAGAGAAGAGTAGTCAAAAAATGGTTTTACTGCTTGATCATAGTGAAAATCATAGGTTTGTTGATATTTTTGTTTGGAGCGCTTTAGAAAGTAAGTGATTCTTAACAACATTGAATGAATATAATTTTCTTAGTGTTTTTTATTTGTTTTGCAAACATCTTGTGTCAACATATTTTTTTAGCTACTCAAAAAATGAGAACTCTCTTTCCATTGGGTTGGAGCTTTCCTTCAGGATCTTGAACTCACTGAAAGACTTATCTTCTATGGAATATTATCTTGAATTAAAGTAAAATTTTAATACCACCTTGATAATAACCAAGAAATGTCCACACTTTAGATTGTGTGCTCTCATGAACTTTCTAAACTTGTACTACTTGCATATGTAACTTTGATTATATATTTTTATTTATTTTATCTTTTCAAGATTTGCAAGTGAAGTCTTCACCTCCAGCCCAGACAACTTCTTAGTTACACAGTGACCCAACAATCATCTCTCTCCAGGTATTTTTTCCATCCTAGGCTATTTTCCATCCCCAAAGCATCATCTTTAAGAGTTAATTGTTAAAATAGAAGTCTATTTTGGATCCTAATGACTTATCTTCTGCTTTTCATTTAGTGACAACATCCTCAGCCAGCTTTAGTATCTACATAGTTTGGACCATCTGGAGGTGGGCCTTTATCAGATATGATTTCCAAGGATCCATATTCAAGCGTGGTTCCATCACCATTTCCAGGCGGTATGCCTCCAATGTATTTGGCTAGTGCAAATTTAGGATTGTGGGGTCATCCGCCTTCATCAAAAGGAGAAAATGGAATGGGTTTGGGAATGCCAATGTACTGGCAAAGATATTATAGGCCTCCTACTGGACTTCCTCATTTACCACAAAAACTTGTGACTTATCACCAACACCCAGGTGTGCCATATTCATTAACACAACAAGAATAAGTTCAACAAACTACTGTAAATTTGTAGCCTGCCAATATATTATCTGATTCCTCTGCCTTATTGGTTTTCTCAACCTCTAAGCCGGTGGATATAACTACATCAATTACAACAATAGTTGATTCTGGATCAAAACTATCTTCACTGCCTCTCAGTGTAGCATCATCAACAAGTATTACAACATCCTCTTTGAAAAAAAAAGTTAGTGTTGTTTTTACCCCATCTTCAAGCAAACCTCGCATAATTTCTGGATCCATCCCATCCTCCCAATCCATGTCTTAGACTAGTTATTCGCATGGTGTTCAAACTCCTTTCATTTTTTCAACTTAAAAAGCTCCTACTTTGGTTACTCCAAGCCAACTATTGCAGCCAGTGCCCATTGCATCATCATCATCATCATCATCCACTGAGTCATTGAAAGTGTCTCAACCTTTTATCCCAAAACCACATATGTCATCTGATTCATTGAAAGTGTATCATCTTAAAATGGAAGCACTTCCATTTTTGTATTTTTAGCACCTTCATTTAGTGCGTTTGCATATTAGATTTTCATTTAGGATGCATTTGTGTTTGATTCTTCATGATTAGGTGAAATTAGGGTTAAGATCTTATGGATTCTCTTTGGTTTCCCTCTCCATGATTCTATTTTCTAGGTAGGACCTATATGTGGGACCTCTTATACCTCATCATACTCTCTCTAGGCCTCTAGGATTTCTTCCTAGTACTCTGGAATGTTCCATCACCTTCCTAGGTCCCTGGTTGACCTGGGAATCTCACAAACATCACTAGGTGACCTGCATGGAACCTTAGGTTAGGGTCAAAATTGACCTTGACCTAGGTCAAGGGTGAGGTCAACATAGATCTATGTCGGGTGTTGGTCCCCACTTTCAATTCCAAAGCTTATAAGGGTTCTAAACATAAAATAGGTCCCCGAGTTCGGATGCGGAAGTGTTTTTTGTGATATCTAATTTAATTCATTCCCTCCTTGGTTGGTTATTGTGATTGAACCATAATTCAAGGTGAAATTTGAATTTGGGTCCCTCGCATTGCCCTAGGAGACCTATATTGAGATCTCTATATAAACACTCTCTTTTTCCTTCATTTGATCATGAAATGAAATGGGGAGATGACATGATCCAAGGATGATTCAAATAAGCAAGAGGATGATATAGAAGGACAAATCTATGAGGACATGTTGATACATTCAAAAAAATTTATGGACAAGCTATTGTAGATCTTCATTAAAGCAAGAAGGTGCTCTTTTCTATTAGATCTACCATTCTCAACATTCAAGCATTCATTCAAGAGGACACTATCATGGGGTAGCAATTATAGATTATGAATTGGTAGCATTAATTTAGCCTTGGGGGCTTGGTATGCTTTCTTTATCATATTCAAATCTATGCATTGGTTTCTCATTTCCATTTTATGTTAGGATTATTAATCTAGAATATTAGATCTTGATATTACATGTTCAAAGACTCTTTTCAAAGAGAAAACACACACATACATACATTCTATATTTGGCTATTTGTGGAGGTGGAGATAACCAAAATGGGGGTTTGAATAAGGAAAAAACCTATATAGCCACCCCAAAACCCTTTTTCAGATATTTGTAGGTGTTGTTTCCAGGAGTTATAGGTATAGGACAACAGATCTAAGGTCAGATTTGGATACCCTTTTCAGTGAACTATCAGGATTTGAAAATAGATTTTCTGTCAAGGTAGCATAGGTCAGGGTTGAGATTATTGGGTTAGGGGTGAGATAAGTGGGTCAAGGTCAACCATTTTCATAAGACGGTGTCGGAATAGAAAAATATTTTTGGGTTTTGTTCGTCTCTACATTCCAGTTCTGGATCATAGTTTTGATTTTCAAAAAATAGAATACAGTCCCCAGAAAAAAACATTCTTTAGATCTGCTATGAGATAAGGTAGGTATTTTATTCCTTAATTCTTTGCAATTATTCTTAATTCTTTATCATAATAATTAAGTGTATTAGACTAAAATTGGACTAGGGTCTCTTTACATGTGCAATTCCTATCATCTAGAAGACCTCATGTTCCACACCAATTTTAGATCTTACATTTTGGTGAACCCGTGATAGACAACTCTTTCTTTTTGGTGTTAGATTTACATTTCATATTAGATCTTTCATGCATATAGAAGTAGGTTTTCCTTTATTCTATTGCATTTATATTCCAAAATTCATAAAAATCATAAAATTTCTTTAAGAAAACACAAAAATATTTACATGCTTGTTATTTTATTTTTGTGCTCAACATGTATGATTCTTGTTTAGAATACTTTGATGAGGATTTATTTGTACAAGAGGATAGATACCTTAATTAGGTACATGGAAGTGAGTCTTAAAATGGTTTGAATGGAATCTCCATGGATCCCATTCCCATTTCATCCTCCTCCACAACCTCTCCAATTGACTTTTGCCATAGATCGTATGCATGGTTACCTTCATACCCTGCAACATTGAAATACCTAGAATGGTATTGCCTAAACCTTTGATGAAGGTAAAAGGATGTCCTCAAATAAATATTAAGGGTAAACCTAGAGATCCTTTGGATTTCTTTGATAACACGGATTCCATTTTGCATGCTTATTGCACCTGAAATAATCCTCAACCCACTGTCCTAGCTACTTTACCTCCTTCTCAACCTGTGCTTCCTCCAGCACCTAGGTTACCTTCTTCCTTTAAGGAATATGATTTAGTTGAGCAGTTATACATTACTCCAGCTAAGATCTCTTACATATCATGAGGCATTGCAAAAATATTTGTCTACTCTTCCCGCTCTGCCTCCTAACCAAGAGAATATTAATTCATTTTTGGAGTGCATGCATACTATGCCTGCTATACCTCCTATTGTGTTTTCTGATAATGATTTACCTTCTGTTGAGGTGTAGAATCAATATGATGCTCTTATGGTTGCTGTCTCTATTAATTAGAGTATCATTCATAGAACACTAATTGACAATGGATTTGGGCTTAATGTTTATATCATGGATATGCTTAGGGAAATTAAAGCTGATCTTACAACTATCCAACCAGATAATATTCATATTCATGGCTTTGATAACATTGCAAGGAAAAATTTGGGTATTATCATGCTACCTATCAAAGTTGGTCCTGTTCTCCTCTACACTCCTATCCATGTTATGCCAGGACCGCTCAACTACAATCTTTTATTAGGAAGACCTTGGTTACATACTATGCATGCAGTTCCTTCTATTCTTCATTGTAATGTGAGGATCATTTATAACAATCTGATGTACACATTACATGTGGATGATGTACCAAATCCTTTCCTGAATGTAGAATATGTTAAGGTTCTTGAGCCCATACAACCCAGTGAAAAACCTGAGCAACCACTTGAAGATAAAAAGGTTGAGATTCCATCTTCTTCTCTGATGGAATATGATTGGGGAACATTGGATTTCAATCCTTATTTCATAAAGCAATACAAAGTCTCAGATTTAGAATTTATGAAAGAAAAAATTCAATTTGAAAAACAAGTGTTTATCCCTTCTCTATTATGTGAGGAATTAAAAAGCAACTTTGTTGCTGCTTCACGTAATGAAATGGTTGAGACAATCAAACCAGATTGCTATGACATTGTGACATATGCTACTCCTTTAAATCAATCTGATATGGCTGACATATATGGTTCTGGTTATCATTTACTCAATAAATTAGGATTTAATGGAAAAGGTTATGGTAAATATGAGCAAGGTATACAAGTACCCTTGGACAATGACAGTTGTGATTAGACTTATGGGTTAGGATTCAATCCTTATAGACAACCATCCACTTTTGCTCTTAATGTTAATCATATTTGTGATGGACATTTGAAATTGGTTAATCTGCTTCTCCTTAACATGGATCAAAAACCTAGTTTGGATATCTTTCCTGAGGATGAAGCCCTCGCTATTTTTTGGGGGGCTTACCAAGATCTACCTAGGTTTCATCACAAAAGAAGAAAACTCTATTGTCTTAACAATGAAGCCTATTTTGGAGAACATGATGAATAGGATATTTCTCCTTTGCTAATGGATTCTCCCATACAAATTAACTTATTAATAACAGAGACCATTGAAGTTCAAGTAGATGAGCATGATTCTAAAAAACCAATAAAAATTGGAAAATGTTTGAGTCAAGATGAACATGATCAATTGGTTTCCCTTTTTCTTGAATATAAGGATATTTTTTCTTGGACATATTTGGATATGCTAGGTATAGATCCTAAGATTGTTACTCACAATATTGTTCTTAAACCTAATGCTAAACCTGTAAAAAAAAAGATTCGCAAGATGAATCTGGGCATTGCCTTACTTGTAAAAGAAAAAATTGAAAAACTATTAGGTGCTGGGTTCATCCATTCTATTGACTATTCTGAATGGATTTCTAATATTCTGGTTGTTTCTAAGGGGGAAAATAAGATCATAATGTGCGACAATTTTTGAGATTTAAATAAAGCATCCTTAAAAGATGACTTCCCACTGCCTAATATTGACATGATCGTGGATTCAATAGTAGGTCATGCTTTATTATCTTTTATGGATGGTTTTTCAGGTTATAATCAAATATTTATTTCTATTGAGGATCAACTTAAAAGCACATTTATAACACCTTGGGGGACATTCTATTGGGTCATGATGGCTTTTGGATTAAGAAATGCGGGAGCAACTTATCAACATGCCAGGACTTTGATTTTTCATGATTACATTCATAAAATTTTGGAAGATTATGTGGATGATATCTTGGAAAAATCTATACAAAGAGAGGATCATGTGTTCATTTTAAGACAAATATTTGAAAGAATTAGGAGCTATAATATGAGATTGAATCCTAAGAAATGTGCTTTTGGAGTAGATTCTAGAAATTTACTAGGGTTTATAATCTCTAAGTGAGGCATAGAGGTTGATACTAAAAAGATTGATGCTATTGTTAACATGCCTCCTCCCAAGAACATTTCTCAATTACGTAGTTTACAAGGTAAAATAAAATCTATTCATCACTTTGTTTCTAACCTAGCCAATAGGAATATTCCTTTTACTTCTTTACTTAGGAAAGATACCATTTTCTCTTGGAACCAGGAATGTAAGCAATCCTTAGAGAAATTTAAGGAATATCTTGCTAATCCTCCTATCTTACAACTTGCTCAATTCAGTAAACCCTTTTATCTATATACTTCTACTACTTCCAATGTTGTAAGTGAATTATTGGCTCAACATGACAGTGAAGGAAAGGAAAGACCGGTATATTATATTAGTCAGACCTTATTGGACTACGAAACACAATATACTCAATTAGAAAGACAATTCCTAGCTTTAGTTTATGCTTGTCAAAAACTTTGGCATTACTTGTTGAATGTTGAGGTCAATGTGATTGTTAAATTTGATCCTCTAAAACATCTTTTTTTCAAAAAATGGTCTCTCTAGTCATCTGGCAAAGTGGGTGATGTTACTTACAAAATTTGATCTCAATTTTATCCTTCAAAATTCAATCAAAGGACAAGCTTTAACTGATTACTTATCTGAAGCTCCTTTTCCTCATTCTAATACCAGTGCTACCACAGTAGAATTCCTAGAAGAGAATATATTTTCAATTAAAGAGTAAGATGTTTGGGAATTATATTTTGATGGTTCTAGATGTAAGATAGGTTCTGGGGTGGGCATTATCTTGATCCCTCCTACAAAGAAACCAATCCCTATGTCATATAAACTAACTTTTCCTTGTACTAACAACATCGTAGAGTATGAAGCTCTTATAGATGGCTTATGAGCAGCTTCATCCCTTCATATTAAAAATTTGGAAATTTATGGGGATTCACAATTAATTGTTGAACAAATCAAAGGAGGTTTTCAGACTAAGAATGATAAAATGAACCAATATCGAGAGTTGGCTCTAGATATTCTTTCCCAATTCTCTTCTTAAATGATTCAGACTTTACCTAGGAAAGATAATTGACATACAAATGCCATGGAAAGCACGACTTCTTTGGTTTGTCTTAAGAATAATGACAAAAAATTTCAATTCACTATACATACTCTTAAAAATCCTTCAATTTCTGAGAAGGTTATTGTTGATTGTTTAACTTGCATCTTGATGAATGGTACTCACATGTCTTTCATTTTTTGAAAGATAATACTTTTCCAGAATCAGCAACAAGGAACATGAGTAATTGTATTAGAAAGCTTGTAGTTTGCTATATCATTTTAGGAGATACACTTTACAAATGATCTTACAATGGTTTTCTATTAAGATGTCTTAACAAAATTGAAGTACCTGTAGCTTTAGCAGAAGCTCACTCTGGTTCTTGTGGAGGGCACTTTGGTGGAAAATCTTTAGTTAATAGAATGGGATACTATTGGAAAATGATGGATCAAGATTCCTTTACATTTGTTAAAAAGTGTCCTCAATGTCAACAACATGGTAATTTAATCCACACTCTTGCTTGTGAGCTTTATAATCAAGTCACTTTGTGGCCTTTTAGCGTTTGGGGTTTTGACCTTATTGGAAAAATCTCACTAGCTTCTTCTCAAGGACATGTGTATATCCTCATGACTACAGATTACTTTACAAAGTGGGTAGAGGCCATTCCCCTATGTTCTACTACTGTGGATGTTATTTGTGATTTTATCCTTAATCATATTATAGCACGATTTGGTATTCCTTCAATGATAGTTTTAGATAATGGTACTTCTTTCAAAAATAAAAAAGTCATGAAATTAATGGAGAAATATTGCATTCAGCACAGATTTTCTACTCCCTATTACCCTCAATCTAATGGTCAAGCTGAAGCATCGAATAAGGTTATTGAACAAATATTAAAGAAAATAGTTAACAAGCATGTGAAAGATTGGCATATCTTGCTTACTTATGCTTTGTGGGCCTACAGGACTAGCATTTGTATGGCCATCGCTACTTCTCCTTATAATCTTGTTTATGGTACTGATGCTATTATTCCTTTGGAATTAGAAATACCATCTTTGCGTGTTTCATTTCATGAGATTATTGACAAAGAAACTTTCTGAGAACAATGATTACAAGAATTAGAAATGTTAGATGAACAATGAATAAATTCTTTGGAACATATTAAGGCCTATCATAAATCACTCTAGATGCAGTATAATCACAAGGTGATTGAACGGTCATTCTTGGTAGGTGATTTAGTCTTATATGAGAATCAAAGGAATGTGAATGCTCTACCTGGTGAGAAAGGGAAGTTTATCCCAAATTGGCTTGGACCTTTTATGGTTATTAAGGATTTTACTTCAGGTGCTTATAAAATTTCTAATATGAATGGTGTCCCTCTTAAGGAACCTATTAATATTATGCATCTCAAACACTATTATCCTTAACTAAATATTTATTTCTTCATGTATGTGTGTATTCCTTATAGAGTAATCATTTTATAAGATATATAAATTTGAATACATTCATACACATTTTATTTCTATTAAATTATTTTGTGCATTGATGAAAATCCAAGTAATCAACCATAAAACTAATTGTTCAAACAAAGTCTTTTCATAAATAAACTCCTTCTAAGTTTGGTATGTATATGGCACATGCACCATATCTATCAAACTCTATCTCTATGATTTGAGGTTTGGTGGCTCCCAGCTCTCTTTGATCTATGGTGTGAGGCTAAGGATCTTAGAATGGTAGTCTATGTGTAGCTCCTCGATATACTCATCTCATGGCTATGCTCTTGGGATCTCTATAGATCGGCCATCAACTTCTCCTCTCCCTTTTTATATAGCCTCAGTTCTTGTTGTACACATAGGAAGATATCTACATGTCTTTTGGGATCCCTTTGTCCTATAAGGGACTCTTTCTCACTAGCTAGTAGTCGGTAGGATATGCATGTATCCTTCAGCACCTCAGATACAAAACTCCTCCACTCTACTATGCTCACTGCAAAATTCAAGAACTTTCTTTCAATACTTTTCTAAGAAACATATCCATTTAAAACATTCTAACTAAATTACATATGTCATACCTAGCTCTCCCTCCTGAGTATCACCAAAGCATCTAGATGGTGGGGGCATGGATCAGCTACTCTCTCCTATCTCACTATGTCTAGGTCTAGGTGGTGGTGTCTTTGTGTGCACTCGGGGAGGTCATCATGATCTCAAGGGTAAAACATAGAATGCATGATCACCAATACCTGTATCATGGCCAGGGGCATCTCCTATGCTCTCTCCTCTACTCTCTTCTCTGCTCTCTCCTCTACTCTCTCCTTTTCTCTCTCCTCCACTCTCTCCTCCTCTATGGTATCCCCCTTAGGAATGGACTCCTCCCCATGATCCTCCTCCTCCTCTGATATATCACCACCCTGGTGCATCCTCTCTGAAAGAACTAGAACACCTATAGAGTAGTCATTAGGGAAGATAGGATGGGTCCCATGTAGACTCAAATATATGATATAATATATGGTAGCACCCGCATAGGATGTCTCAGGGGCTACCTTTGTATCCTTGGTCTCATCTGTCTCACTATCTACAATGTCTGCTACTGTAGGTTGGCGTATGGTTCCGGGTCTCTGATAGTACCTTGTTAGGTATACGTACCAAGTAACTATCTGGGGGACTCCTTTTATCAAACCAAACTATCTCATCACTCTATCATAGTAATATGGCATCACAACATGATTGGTGGGACCATCTAGTAGTTTGTGCCACTGTGAGTATCTCAACCGATATTGCATTTTTGGCCACTCTATCATCTGACAATAAGGTCTCCATATCACATCTATACCTAGTACATAATCAAGGAATACTCTCCAAAAGAGGATATCCCCATACTGCTAGACATCTGCTAGAGGATATGCAAAGGCTCTCGGTGTGCTCACATCTATCATCACCATAACACCCTGTGGTCATGTACATGTGTAGTGATCAAACATCCAAACCTGTAACAAGGTGCATACTGTAAGACTCTCCCACTAATATCTCACTAGCTGACTCAACTCATGGTAAAGATGGGCTAGCATGCTGCACCCCCATGAGAGAACAACTCTATCAGCCTCCATCTTACGTATGAGGTCAGTAAATGGTGCTAAGAAAACTGTACCCTTTGTGTTGGGTATCACAATCAATGAGAGTATACACAACATCACTTTCTGTACCAAAGGTGTTGGACCTACTAATATGGATGATAAGGTGATCTAATCTGACTGGGTCCTCATTTGTGGTACTTGTCCCAAGAAATACTCCCCATCTCCCAACACCTCAAGTGGACCCCATGGTCCTCTCAGTTTGACAGGCTCACCTCAGACTGGAAGCCATAGAATCCTATACACATCCTCCAGTGTGATCGTGATCTCCCTTGATGGAAGTTGGAAGGAACAAGTATCCTCATCCCACCTCTCTATCATGGCAGAAATCATGGACTGATGGAACCTCATCTATGGTAGGAATGCTACCTAGTATAATATCACATCTCTCAAAAGCTGTATCTCATCTGGCTATAGCTCGGACATGCTCTCTTTGACAGTCAACTGTAACCCTCTGAAGGGATGCTCTCGAAGACAGACAAGGTCTTGTAAGCACAGAAGGGTACCATATTAGTAATCTATCATAAAAAAAACACTATGCCAACTTGACCTAGTCAAGGTCAACCTTTTTGGGTCAGGGTCAACTTTTTTGGGTCAAGGTTGAACTTTTTGGGTCAGGGTCGACCTTTGTGGGTCAAGGTCAACATTCACCCCAAAAAAGATAGAACCTCCCAGTTAGGGTCAACCTTAGAAGGTCAGGGTTGACATAACCAGGTTAGGGTCAACCTTTCTAGGTTAGGGTCAACCTTCCCTATAAAAATTTCAATTTTTTAATCATAAACATCAAAATAAGAAACCTACCTTAGGCAGTGGTTGTCCACTGGCCAGGCGCTCTCTCAGGACCTCCATACAACTTGCTCAAAATTGTCCTCTCTTTGGCATCTTGTCTCCTTCTCCAAACTTCTAAAAATGGTAAGAATGAGGAGGCAAGTGTCTCTTTATCTTATTTATAACTTCAAATTAGGGTTTCCTTATGGTTTTTATTAGGGTTTCATTTGAATTTACATAGGTCAAATTTGAATTTCCTTTTACATGCATTTAGATAGACATTCACTCTCTTCATCATAACTTGAGTTTGGTAGCTCTATTTTTAGTGATGTCAGAAGTGTTGGAATTGTGATTCAAATATCCAACCTCTTGAGTCTATTTAGGAAGGTTTAGGAATCTTATAACTAGTTTAGGAAAATAATTGTCAATAAACTACATATTTAGTGTATATAATTTACCTTATCACCCTGTTTCACCTTTCAAAAAGTAGTAAGCCAAAACATGGGGGCATAAGGGGCTTTATACACTTCTCAAGATCATTGTAGTAAGTCTTAGGTTCTCTACGGATCTTTCATTAACCTTTTGTTGCAGGTTGTGGATACTAATGGTTTCTTGTAGGATCTCTACATTAAGGACTTCGCTATATCCTTTTTACTTTATGATGTTTTCTTACTTTAGATTACATACTCACGTAGTGTCATAACTAAGATAAAGTGGGCACTAAATGTGTCATCTTAAAATGGAATCACTTCCATTTTTTTATGTTTAGCACCTTCATTTAGTGCCCTTGCATATTAGATTTGCATTTAGGATGCATTTGTGTTTGATTTTTCATGATTAGGTGAAATTAGGGTTAGGATCTTATGGATTTTCCTTGGTTTCCCTCTCCATGATTCTATTTTATAGGTAGGACCGATATGTGGGAACTCTTATACCTCATCATACTCTCTCTAGGCCTCTAGGCTTTCTTCCTAGCACTCTAGAATGTTCCATCACCTTCTTAGGTCCCCAGTTGACCTAGGAATCTCACAGACATCACTGGGTGACCTACCTAGAACCTTAGGTTAGGGTTGAGTTTGACCTTAACCTAGGTCAAGGGTGAGGGTGACATAGACCTTTGTTAGGTGTTGGTCCCCACTTTTAATTCTGAAGCTTATCGGGGTTCTAAACTTAAAATAGGTCCCTGGGTTTGGATGCGGAAGTGTTTTCTCCAATATCCAATTTAATTAATTCCCTCCTTGGTTGGTGATTGTGATTGAACCATAATTCAAGGTGAAATTTGAATTTGTGTCCCTTGTAGTGCCCTAGGAGACCTATATTGAGATCTCTATATAAACACTCTCTTTTGCCTTCATTTGATCTTGAAATGAAATGGGGAGATGACATGATGCAAATAAGAAAGAGGATGATATAGAAGGAAAAATCTATGAGGACATTTTGATACATTCAAGTATTTTTATGGACAAGCTATTGTAGATCTTCATTAAAGAAAGAAGGTTCTCTTTTCTATTAGATCTACCATTCTCAACATTCAAGCATTCATTCAAGAGGACATTATCACGGGGTAGCAATTAAAAATTGTGAATTGGTAGGAGTACTTTATCCTTGGGGGCTTTGTATGCTTTCTTTATCATATTCAAATCTATGCATTGCTTTATCATTTCCATGTTATGTTAGGATTATTAATCTAGAAGATTATATATTGATATTGCATGTTCAAAGACTCTTTTCAAAGAGAAAACACACACATACATACATTCTATATTCAGCTATTCATGGAGGTGGAGATCACCAAAATGGGGGTTTGACTAATGCAAAACCTTATATATCCACCTAAAACCCCTTTTTTAGATATTTGCAAGTGCTATTTTTTGGAGTTACAGGTATAGGATAGCAGATCTGATACCAAATTTGGATACCCTTTTCAGAGAACTATCAGGATCTGAAAAAAGATTTTTTGTCGAGGAAGCAGAGGTCAAGGTCAAGATTATTGGGTCAGGGGTGAGATTAGTGGGTCAAGGTCGACCTTTTTCATAAGATAGTGTTGTAACAGAAAAATGTTTCTGGGTTTTGTTCATCTCTGCGTTCCAGTTCCAAATCATACTTTTGATTTTCTAGAAATAGAGTACAGACCCCAGAAAACAACATTCTTTAGATTTTCTATGATATAAGGTAGGTATTTTACTCCTTAATTCTTTGCAAGTATTCTCAATTCTTTATCATAATAATTAAGTGTATTAGACTAAAATTGGACTTAGGGTCTCTTTGCATGTGCAATTCCTATCATCTAGAACACCTCATGTTCAACACCAATTTTAGATCTTACAGAAAGTATCTCAACCTTTGATCTCAATACCACCTGTCTCACAGTGTCAGGTGACACAAAGTCAACCATTGTTTCATTTACCAACATATTCAAGTCAACAAAGAGTGTAACAATAGGTTTGTGCACTTCTTTCATTTCATTGTTGTTTGTATCTTTAGTTTATTTTTATCAATGATGGTTATATGTTTGTTTTGTGAAATGATTCCAACAATTGTATAAAAAATATATTATTTTGTTTGTGACTATATGAACCTCCTTGAATTTTGTAAGTCATCTTGAACCAGTGTACAAGTGATTGAGGTTGGGGATAATACACTCAACCTGCCCCGATGTGGTGCGGATGTAGTGAGACTATGCTTGATCTTTCCTTGGTTCTTTGGAAACATCAGTAAAATCTCTCATATGTGTATGGGAATTACATTCCTGAATGAACTGTACGCCAGTGTCCCTTGTCAGTTGTCATTTTTTCAACCTTTTTTACTTCAAAGCAACATGGAAATAAAATAGAATGAGGGCCCAAATTGTTCTCCACACTCACTTTAGCTCCTCTAGACCATATGCTTCTTGCTTTGGGCAGATTGAGCAATTTGGGAAGCTATCTGGTAGGTGATCTTGGGGCTGGAGATACTTTTGCTACAGGCTGAGCATTTTTTTGATCTTCATATGGGGTGCACTTTGCAGGTGTTTAAGTTGCATATCAGCTTTTTGGAATGAGCTAGTGTTAAGTTGTTTTTCCTTTCCCTTCAAATTTTACCCGTATGTTGGTTTTCAGTGCATTTTTAAAAACAAGCAGTTGGAAACATGTTAATCAGAGAGAGGTACTAGTACTTTTTTATAAATCATAATCTAGCATTTGAAAAATTATGTACTTGTATTGGAGATAGAATGTTTCCAAACAAGATAGTTGAAGGATAAGATAAAAGAGGGTGGGAGGGAAAATGGAAATTGAAAATTAGTTTGTCTCCTTTTACAATTTGATTTATAAACATTAACACATAATAAATGAGAATTTATTTGGATTTTGTTGTTGGAAATATTTTACAAGTTTCCCTACTTACTATGGAATCAGTAGCTACAAAGCCATGGTTTAGGTAGACCATGGCAGAGTTGCATTGACAGGAGTAACAGTCCTTTGGTTCACAAGGACATGCACAAGTTTGTTGCTAGATACTATCCTTCATAAACATCCTAAATATCAATGCATAAACATCCTTTTGCATCCTTGTATAAATATCAACAAAAACACTTTTGCATCCTTATAGCTGATCCATTGCAGTCTCACAACACACAAATGTGAAAAGGGATGTTATGTTTGTAATATGTTTAATATTGGTGATGAGAAACAATGCAACTATTGAATTATTGTAGCAGTGGTGTAAGTGTTTTGAAGAAGGTAATTTCAATTTGTGCAATTTACCTATCCTTTAACCCATGGTGTATATGAGGAGGGTATTGATAAGCCGTGTCAAATCATTCATGACAATGGCAGTCAAGTTTACATGGATGGTGCAAACATGAATGCATATGTAATTTTTTATATTTCTTTATCTAGAAACGATATTCCCCTTTCTCACTCTAGGTTATGGCATTCATCAATTTCTTTTCTGGCATCTGTTCTTATCAAAATTTGTATACATTAAAATACTCACAGTTCTCTGTGTAGTGATGTTTCTTGAATGGAGGGTAACTATAATTTATAATGGGATAGAAGAAAATTTTAGTTTAACATGAATTGGTTAATTATTAATATTTTGAGTTAGCTGTTAAATTATACAAACTATATTTTCATAACTTACATATTAAATACAGACATGCACATGCATACAACTCTTTTGTCTCCCTTTAGATCCTAACATGCAAAAGTGTTCAGCAAGTTACATCTATAAGGTCCTATGATTATGAAAAATTTAAGGTGGAAAAATTTTGGTGTCTAACAAGATATTCACAAAATGGATTTCTTAAAAAGGCTTTAGAAAATTACAAGAAAATGCACTTAGAAAAATAGGAGCTTTGAAACAAGCAAGCCTAGCTTGTTCTTATCCTACAATCATAGTAGTCCTTGAGACCACTTTTTTTTTCAAGTATACTATTGTGCCTTGTCTGCTTCCACATTTTGGATAAATGTCTACCAAGGCAGTTGCAATTGCAGTATTTGACAAAAATTCTCTGTCCTTTATGGTTTTATGGAGGTTGTGGAAAATCTTTAGAGATACTAGCAAGAAAATGCAATTAGCAGGTGTAAAGCCAGATTCCATAATCTTTCCCAGCATCCTCTCTACCAGTGATAAAATGGGAGCTTTGGAACAGGGTGTGGATATCTATCAAAGAAATATGGAAGGTGGATTTTTAAATATAAAGTGATTGAACCTAGTTAAAATATTATTATTTTTTATTTTCTTTTCTTTATCCTTTAGCCTAGGGGAAAAGGGTTTAGGCTAGAAGTCTTCTCTATGGATCTAATCCTAATAAAGGGACATGATAATCCACCCTTCATAGCATTGCTTTCCCTCCATCAATTGCAAACTTGGATGCTCAAGAATTATTGTGTCAACACTAAGAATTATGTTGTAATGTCCATAGAGTCTAGATACTATTACTATGAAGTGAAGAAATAATTGCTAAAAAATGCTATGCAAACTTAGATGTACATGTATTATTGTGCCAAATTTATGAGTCATGCTATATCTCCATAGAGTTTAGACCCAAGTCCAAACACCAATCCTAGGTGCCCTGAACCATCATCCTTGAATCTCAACTCTTGATTGGACAATTTTTCTAAGTTCCTTTGTAGGAATACGACTTTTGGACTTACCTCTACCTAAGTATCTCTTTCTTGTCATGCTTGACTCTTGAACCCCACCAATAAGTATTTATGATTCATTGGAGTTCAAATTTCCTTTATTCCCTTACCTGATTACTTCAACTCAAGGCATAGTAAAGGAGACATCCATTCTCAGCATATCATAGAATTTTTTTCTCTATTTCTTTTATTTTTATAAAATATCAATACTTTTGACTGTCATAAACTCATGAATGTCTTGTTATCTTTCTATCAAAATATTGCAATCATGCATTACATGGGGCATGCTTTGGTGGGTGAAAATTCTCAATACAACTCATCAAAATAATATGAAGCCTATGGAACGCGAGAGATCCCTCTCTTAGGAAAGAGATAACATAAAATAATTGTGCATGCCTTACGTTCAAATGGGTACTTTGTAGGCAACCCTTTTTATTTGTTGTTGTCTTGAGTAAAGGAGTTGTTTCTTCATGCAAAGAGCTATGTTTTAATCCTGGATTTTTTTCCTTTATTCATGAAATTGCATGAAAGTTGCTACTCTATTTTTTTGCTATTTTATTGCCCCTTAGATCAAGAAATTTACATTTTATTTCATGTATAGAATGTGCTTCTCACAATGATGGAACATGTGATTCTTCCTCTTTACATGAAAATCACAAACTTTGCCTCATAACAGTCTTTGACATACTTTGTTTTGAATGATTGTCATAACCATTTACTATCATAACCCTTGAACTATAGATGGAAAAACTTGAAATCATGTTTAATGGAAAGTACTAGTATACATGGTATAATTATTCTTTAAAGGATACTAGCTCAATGGAAGAGCACCTACTTTACAAGTAGGAGGATGGTGGTTTGATTCCATTGTGTCGTAATATGACTAAATATATGACTAATTCAATGACCAAATCAATGACCAAATAAATGACCAAATAAATGACTAAATCAATGACCAAATCAATGACTAAATAAATGACCAAATAAATGACTAAAATAGTTTAGTCATAAATTTGGTCATGAGATAAATGACCTGCAATAAACTACCACTGATCATGTGATCAAATTTGGTCATTTATCTATAATTTTTGGTAGTTTATTTGTTCATATATTGTTATTTTTGTACTAGTGAGGCCAACCCCTTCCATTCTGAAGATAGTGAATTTTTGTGGGTTTCATCCCCACCTCATTTTTTACCTTCTAATGGTGTTTTTTTGTGTTACCAAATCTTGTGTCATTTGTCAATACATTTCATGCATGTTTCTATGAATGTTTACATACAAATTTAGTTTATGAATTGATATTACATGCATAAAGATAGAATAGCACATATGGTCGGTAATGCAAGGAATTGATTACTACAGGATTAAGGTTAATTGATAAAAAGTTTTAAGGGTACTAATTCACCCCTCCCCTCTCAGTACACACCATTCCATTATTCCAACAATTACATGTCAAAACTGCACATTTGTTTTATGCCCTAAAAATATCTAAAATTTACCTATAGAATTTAAGAAAAATATATCTAAATGAAATAAAATACTAAAAAACACAAGGTGGATCAATCTACCTACTAGATCACCATAGTCGGCTAGCCTCTGATATCATTTGACTCACTCAAACCAGTGACGATGCAATGAGAAGGCCATTTTGTCTAGTAGTGAATAGTCTTTCACTCTTGCTACACTCTCCAAATGTGATGTAGTGCTAAAGTGGGAGAATCTCCAAAGGAGTTTCCCAACCTTGTAGCTAACAATAAATAATATAAATATTTAGAGAGACTACAAAATCCAGAGATATATTCATTAAATAACCATGTACATGTCAGGATGTGAGGCCTTCCTAGTTATGACCAATTACAATAAGAAAATATGCTCTAAATATTCATTCTAAGCTTCTAATTGATCATCCTAAATTTCTTTCCTCTCTTTTTTTCCTACATGATCTACTGACTCTATATAAAGAAAATTTTACAACAGGTCAGCCAAAAGTTACATTCCCCAAGAAGGAAACATATTACAAATATAGGTCTTGACCAAAGCATATCAATGATCCATGATTGGTAAAATAAACAAGAGTGATCATAGGGGAAAATCCTCCAAGGAATAAGTAACCACGTGGTAAGAAAACCATGACTAATAATCCAAGAATCTTGAGTGCAACACAAATCTTTAGAAGATCCTCGTTGATCATGAACACGTTACCCACGACCAGAAGGAGAAGGAAATCTAGAAATACCATCAACATAAGAAGGTGAAATCATAGGAGAATGATCTATGAACATTCCAGAATAGGAAACCACAATCATAAACACTAATTTTATTGGGACCAAGACCACAACTAAACTCTGCCAACTAGAAAATAAAGTTGCTACAAAAAAAGAACAGAATGCAGGATAGCTCATAAACACAAGATGCTCCTGCATTAGACACCTAGGGTAATTAAAAACTAATTCTCTTGAATCAAAAATGAATTTCTACCTAAGAAGAATCCATCAGATCCATCTTAGACTAATAAATCCATGTATAATCTTCCACTGGTATATCCTTCCACTGCACTAAATACTCCATGTAATCCTTTTCTCTTGTACTTTTGTCAACTCTCTTATCCAAGATCTCTTAACTCATATATATCTTCTTCAAAGGATATTATTGATTCATGGCCAATTCATCATTTGACTCATGATACTCATACAAATTATAAACATTTCATATAGAGGATATGCCCATATCAGCCGGTAAATCAACCTCATAAGCATTACCACTATCAAATTTCTTAAGTATCTTACAAGGTCCAAACTTCTTCATCTCCATCTTATTATAAGTGTAGGATTTGAGAAATACAAATCCACAGAATGCCAATAATACCTGCATGCAAATAACCTGTTACAAGAGAGAAGCAGAAGGAGGAAAAAGAAGAACTCAGAAGTTACTCAAAAAGTGAGAGCAAAATTATAATCTAAATTAATGAACAACAATTACAAAGTTCAACCTTAAAAAGGTGAACGAAACCCTAAAAGGTAAAAAAGCTAGGTTGCACATTA
>MU227345.1:4440019-4492657 GCA_018584345.1 Thuja plicata
TAAGCTAGATAAGTGGTTAAACTTTTCCAATTGGAAATGTCTATTAAATGCATGTTTTATACCAATTACCAAAGAAATAAAATTATTTTAGAAAATTGATGTTTCAATAACCCTTACTCTTTTTAATAATATTTTTAAAAAATATAAAAAAATATCATTTTGTAGAACTCAATGTCAAGATTATTGTCATATAAATTTTATAATATTTTGACTAGATCTAATATATTATAATTTCAAAATACAACAAGTAGGTATTTTAACATTCGAGAAGATGTTGCTTCAAATAAATAAAAAAATAGTAAATCATATCAAAAAAATTTAAAATTTATATTTAACACTAGAGGAGAGAGTCATCTTCAAGAATATGTAAAAAAATTTTTGAATGGTGTAGATTTGATAGGGGAAATTCAGAGGGAGGTGAAAACTATCAATTTTAGATAAGTTCAACTTTGAGAAGTTATAACGGAGAAAATATACATTGAAAACCAATCTTTCTTCTTTTCTGCACTAGCTATACATTTTATCTATAACATATTTTGAAATCAGTGGAAAAATAGATTATTTGCATATACTTGTTTGGAGGGAACTAGACCCCATATTTTCAATAGTTTTCAGCAATGGAAAAATGGACTTCAAAAATTAAAAAACTATGTACATTCTTGTTCAAATTTTTTTTAAAAAATTTATAGACATAAACTTAATCCACTTTTACACATTTCTTTAGTTTACATCATCCTAAAATTCTAAATACAAATGCCACCTTTTATGTCATTAAGTTGAACATTTTGCATGTTGTGGTCCTTTTCCTTTAAAAAAGTGTTACACAGGTTTGTACTTTTACCCTCAATATTTCTCTAATCAAACCCTTCTACAACAATTCATGAACCTGTCTATTCAATTCTTCATTCTCTGCAGGTGTCAACCTGTGTGTTTCTTTATTAGGAAAACTAGCTCTTGGTATCAAATCGATGCAATGACTGATGCTTCTAATAGGAGGCAACCCATTAGAGTTATCTGATATGATGTCTTTAAAATTTTTTAAAAACCCTTCAACTTCCATAGGTGTCTTAGTTTCCATAATCAGTAAGATAGGAATTAAAACATAACATACATCATCCCTCTATAGATCCTTGACAAATTTATTTCCTTCCATAAAACAAACCCTTACATAAGTACAACTTTCACTCTTAGGTTCCTCTATTAGAGGTAACAATACTTTTTTCTTTCCATTAGCCACAATATTATACCAACTCAATCTTCCATCATGTATAGCTTTCCTATCATACTTCCATGGTATACGCAACAATATATGACAACAATACATAGGCATAATATCATAGAGAACTTCATCACTATAATCTCCAATCTTAAGGGTGAACCCACAATAGTGGGCAGCAATTTTTTGGAGGAAGCAATTCCTCCCAAAATGCATGAAGGGGGCAGATTTAGTTGGTACTTTTGATTGCATCTTATATAGTTTTGATCAAAAGTAAGAAATTGCCTATTTTTTATCGAAAGTAATTTTTGATCAAAAGTAAGTTTTAAAAGCATATTTTATTACTTTCGGTCGAAATTTAATTTTGATCAAAAGTAAGTAGTTACTATTTTGGTGGGGTTTTAACCCCGCCGAAACCATCATTTTCACTAGTTTTAATTTGGGTTTTGACAAAGTGAAAAGTGGGGCATCCGACTTTTAGATGTCATTTTCAAAGGTATTTTACTGTGCATATCTTCTAATTTTTGCATTATTTATTATTTTTAATATATATTCATGTATATACATACATACATATAAATACACACACACACACACACACACACACATATATAATATTACATTTAAAAATGTTTGTATATGAAATAGAAGGCTATGACCTAATGTTACATTTAAAATTGCAATGTTTATTGAAATGTATGGGATAAATTTAATGTGTATTATAAGAAGGATGAAGAAGGTATGATTTTCCTCTTAATCCCAAATTTCTTAAAGGGGAGATCCAAATTGATTAAACCTAAAGAAAGGATCAATGCATAAATGAATCAACCTATTAAGGATAGGGATAAATAGAAAAACCCTAATTCCCATTTTATATAAGAGTATGTGATAGGTTTAGAAATATTAATAAATTTAATTGAAATGGATAGGAGGAAAGTACTGACCTTGAAATGTTATAGATCTGAAGAATTCTATTTTCAGGGGTTTGCACTCAGTTTGTGGAAATTTTGAGACAGGATCTAGACTAGAAACGCAGAGACGAACAAAAACCATAAATATTTTTCTGATCTGAGACAATTCCAATTTTTTTCCTCAAGTCAATGTCACCATTGACCTAGAATTTCCAATTCTAACCTAGGGCAGAATCGACCTAAAAAGTCTCGGACTGAAAATCTATTTCTAGATCCTGAAAGTTTTCCAAAAAGGGTATCCAAATCTACACTCCAAAATGTTGTTCTCAACCTGTACCTACAAGAAAAATGGATTTTTTGTTGGGGGGAGGGGTTTTCCTTAGTCAAACCCTAATTTACGAATTAAACTTGAAATCAATAATTGAAATAAAGAATGCTAGCAAGTAGTAGAAGTAAATCTAATAATGAAGCTATGATATTCAATAGATATGCAGTTGTATTTTGAATGTAAACAAGTATGTAAATATGAAAGCTTGGACTCAATTAGAAACCATAAAACTCCATGATTATATGCTTGGAATCAACCTTGAAGGAAGAATGAAAATGTCATTGAGGATTCACAAAGGATCTTAAAGGAAGATCACACCATCATGATGGATAGATCTAGGGCTTGAATGATGAATCTTGAATGCTTAAACCAAATCCCTTCAAAGGCTTGAAATCTTGAATCCTTGATCTTAAATGGAGAACTTGAATGCTTGAGAGGAAGACTTGAACACTTTGAAAGCTTGAAAACATGTAGAACAATGGATGGTTGAACTTCGTACTTCACATGGCTTAAAGAAAATGAGAGGAGAAAACTTCCTTATATATGAAACTAGGGAACAATCTTCTAGAGAGGCCTACATGTGAGAATTAAATTATAATTATACCTATACCCCTAGGAGAGGACCTATATTAAATATAATTTAAGAATCATCACTTTGGAACCCAAAACAGCCAACCTGGAAGTAGGAAATGAACTTTTGATGACCTTCGGCAATTGACAAACTTCCAAATTTGAAAAGGGGACCCAGGTCAAGGTCGATGTAATCCTTGAACTAGGTCAAGGTTGAGGTCAACCTTGACCCAGGGAGTTAGGACCCCTGGAAAATACACCAGATGGGAGAGATGGTGCCTGGAGAGACCCAATCAGGGTCCTAAATAGACACAGAAGTAAGAGAGGATGCAGAAATGAGGGGACAATATGATGGTGGTCAAAAACACCCCCTAAGGAGGGATAAACATTCTTAACATGGAAGTGCTTCCATTTTAAGATAATACATTAAGCCCCCACTTTAGCGGGAGTATGGAAATCAAACATACTCGCGGTAAAGGTAGAAGAAAGACTCTGGTGGATCGCAATGAGCTAGAACATCACTAAGTCAAGGACATGAGCCCCCAGACCAAGGATTCTAACTCAACATACATGCATAAATATATGAAATTAAAGAGAAATTAATCATAGAAAACATACATGACTACATAAGCAAGACAAGAGAAAGAATATAGATAACATAGCTTCATGATCTAATCCTACTAGCATGAAAGCGAAAGAGAGAAAAGAGATAGTGATTACCTCACCTAGTAATATGCCCACCTTACCATGAATCACCAAGGAGGGAGATCCCAACAGGTTCACCCATAAAATATGCTTTGTAATTTTAATGCATCATCTGATGGCTTTTGAAATATCCATAGATCCACATTCTTGTATCACTATGGAATATAAAATGCGTTTCTTTTCAAGATTTAGCAACTTATGTGTGTTACCTTCCAAGGATTTAGCATATTGTAAAATTGAAAATGTGTATCTCTTCAAGATTTAACAAATTATGTGTGTTACCTTCTAAGGATTTAGAAAAAATTAAAATTAAAACTAAAAATATGCGTCTCTTCAGGATTTAGAAACTTATGTGTGTTACCTTCTGAGAATTTAGAAAAAATAAAAATAAAAATGCGTGTCTCTTCAAGATTTAGCAACTTATGTGTGTTACCTTCTGAGGATTTATCATGTTGAAAAATTTAAACTAATGTAAAATATAGTACAAGGGAGACCCTATATATGCCCCATCCTTGTCATGACTACCCACTAGGCAGGATAAGGAAGAGAAAGAGGATACCTACTTCATAATGTAAGTAGATATCTAGCTTAACAACAATATACACTATATCCTTAGCAAAGATTATTGACCCTTACCTCTAAAAGCATAGATAATTGTGAAATGGATATGTCACATATGGAAAAAGGATCCTCAAAGAGGAAGAGATCTTATCATTAAGACCCCCATTATAGAGGAGTGCTTAGGATAAAATGTCATCTTTTAAAGAAAAGAGGGACCCGAGATTTGATCATCAAGCCCCCTGCGATCAAGAGGAAGAGGAATCTTGGAATGAAGGAAAAAAACTCTAACCCAAAGCAAAGGCAAGATTTTATAAAGAACATAATTTGAAAAATAAAGAAGAGGTGATGACCTATGACAATCACCTCTTGTATAAGAGGGTATCCATAGCCCAAAACATAAATACTTATAAGGAAATAATGTTGTAGAATAAACAAATGCCACTAAGCTAAGGAAAGTATATCCTTAGATAGAGGAAGAGGGAAAATACCTTGCACCGAAGGGATGAAAGCAAGGGATATATCAAATTATATCAAGAAATGTTGTAGAAAAGAGATATCTTTACAAAACAAATGTCCTAGAAAAGATATCATGAATGATTTATGAGCGAAGAAAAGTATGTATCATAATACAAATTTATAGGGATAGAATATAGAAATGATAACCCATTAAACTCAAAAAGAATACATTCTAAGAGCATAATGGATCCTAAAAGACTGGAAGGAAATACCTCTTGCCCCCCAGTTAAGAGACAAGAGGAGAAAAATGATCTAATTTATAG
Source organism: Thuja plicata (assembly GCA_018584345.1). Taxonomy (NCBI): domain Eukaryota; kingdom Viridiplantae; phylum Streptophyta; class Pinopsida; order Cupressales; family Cupressaceae; genus Thuja; species Thuja plicata. The sequence goes on from MU227345.1 coordinate 4,445,090, forward strand.
AAGAATGAGGGGAATGCCCTATATCAAAATCATGAAGAAATTTTAATACTACATGGCAATGAGATATAATTCCTAAAGTAGCTCTTTCTCTAGCATATAGCTTGAAATGCACACAATCAACAAGTAAATGTGTATTACTATAATGAAAAGGACATCTATATTTAGAGAGAGTATTTTTTGGAATAGGTTTAAATATTTCTTTCTTAGAATTCATTAGCTAGACATACGCTTTATTAGCCACACCTTAAGGAGTATCAGGGTGATCTAAAGAAGGTGTTGGAAGAAGAATATGAAGAGGATGATGATAGTTAAGGTCAGCCACCTTGAATTCAAAAGGTGGGAAACCTATACCATGCATATCTTGTTTAGGAGATGAATGAATCAGGTTTTTAAAGCCTTGTTCATTGATACCAAGCCCTAAACCCGTATAGCCTTGTTTATCCACCATTGTATATCCGGTAGTGTACATATCTTGCAAAGCTTCTATAGGAGGAGATTGATTATGGTGTTCATGAGAAAAAGTTGTATATGGTGGAGTGATAGGTTGACAAGAGGTTTTCTTGTTTTTCCCTTTAATATCATCATGGATTGGATAAGAAGGGGAGGTAAATGGAAAAATTCTTGAACATCAGCATCATGACCCTTAGCTTGAGCCTCATCATAAGTGTGAGAGGAACTAGGGATAGAAGATGGAGAAATAGAAATAGGAATGTTTGGAATTGGATTAGGATGGATAGGATTAGGATTAGGAATATTAGGAACTATATTAGGAATGCTAGGATTAGGATTAGGAAGATTAGTCGGTGGGGTATCATCTACCCAATTCTTCACGTAATCTAAAAGAGTAATAAGTCCAATACACAAATCCTCAATGAAAGTTTTGAAAGTAGGAAGACTAGTATTAGTTAATCTCAAAATAGCATAAGCAAGTGAAACATGAAGATTAGAAAATATGATGAAATGAATGATACTCTCCTATACATCATAAGTACTATAAAGAGATGCTAAAATAAGCATACTGAGAAAAATAGCCATACCCCTAAGCATCATAAAGATCTTCATAGTGAATGAAATGCAAGAAATATTTGTATATTTTTATGAGTATGTAGATTGTTTTTGTATTTTAAAATGCAAGAGCATAAAAGAAAACTAATTTAGTATTCATGCAAGATCTAGTCTCGAAGGAAAAGAGGTAAAGCATCTAACACCAAAAAAAGAAAGACTTGTCTATCGCGGGTTCACCAAAATGTAACATCTAAAATATTACATTTAAAAATGTTTGTATATGAAATAGAAGGTTATGACCTAATGTTACATTTAAAATTGGAATGTTTATTGAAATGTATGGGATAAATTTAATGTGTGTTATAAGAAGGATGAAGAAGGTAAGATTGTCCTATTAATCCCAAATTTCTTAAAGGGAAGATCCAAATTGATTAACCCTAAAGAAAGGATCAATGCATAAATGAATCAACCTATTAAGGATAGGTATAAAGAGAAAAACCCTAATTCCTATCTTAGAGAAGAGAGTGTTTGATAGGTTTAGAAAGATTAATAACTTTAATTGAAATAGATGGGAGGAAAGTACTAACCTTGAAATGTTACAGATCTGAAGAATGCTATTTTTGGGGCTCTGCACTTAGTCTCTGGAAAATCTAAGACCCAATCTAGAATAGAAACATAGAGACGAACAAAACCCAGAAATATTTTTCTATTCTAACATAGTTCCGATTTATACCCTCAAGTCAATGTCACCATTGACCCATAATTTTTGATTCTGACCTAGGGCAGAATTGACCTAAAAAGTCTAAGACTGAAAATCTAATTTCGGATCCTGAAAGTTTTCCAAAAAGGGTATCCAAATCTACACTCTATTCTACTATTCTGAACCTATACCTGTAAGAAAAATGGATTGTTTGTTAGGGGGAGGGGTTTTCCTTAGTCAAACCCTAATTTAGGAATTAACCTTGAAATCAATAATTGAAATAAAGAATGCTAGCAAGTAGTAGAAGTAAATCTAATAATGAAGCTATGATATTTAATAGATACGCAATTGTATTTAGAATGTGAATAAGTATGTAAATATGAAATATTGGACTCAATTAGAAACCATAAACCTCAATGATTGTATGTTTGGAATCCACCTTGAAGGAAGAATGAAAAGGTCTTTGAGGATGCACAAAGGATCTTGAAGGAAAATCACACCATCATGATGGATAGATCTAGGGCTTGAATGATGAATCTTGAATACTTGAACCAAATCCCTTCAAAGGTTTGAAATCTTGAATCCTTGTTCTTCAATGGAGAACTTGAATTCTTGAGAGGAAGACTTGAACACTTTGAAAGCTTGAAAACATGTAGAAGAATGGATGCTTGAACTTTGTACTTCACATGGCTTAGAGAAAATGAGAGGAGAAAAATTCCTTATATATGAAACTAGGGAAAAATCTTCTAGAGAGGCCTACATAGGAGAATTAAATTCCAATTAGACCTATACCCCTAGGAGAGGACCTATATTAAATATAATTTAAGAATCGTCACTTTGGAACCCAAAACAGTCGACCCAGAAGTGGGAAATGAACTTTTGATGATTTCCAGGAGCCCACATACTTCCAGATTTGAAAGGGGGACCCAGGTCAAGGTTGAGGTTGTCCTTTACCTAGGTCAAGGTCGAGGTCAACCTTGATCTAGGGAGTCAGGACCCCTAGAATATATGCAAGATGGGAGAGATGGTGCCTGGAGAGGCCCAATCAGGGTCCTAAATAGACACAGAAGTAAGAGAGGATGCATAAATGAGGGGACAATATGATGGTGGTCAAAGATAGCCCTTAAGGAAGGCTAAATGTTCTTAACATGGAAGTGCTTCCATTTGAATATGATACACTATATATGTATATATTTATATGTATATACATATATATGTGTATATATATAGACACACACATACACACACACAGATATATATATATGTGTGTGTGTGTGTGTGTATTTTTATTTATATATCTGGGGTCCTTCTTTACTTAATCAACTGTAAATCTAAACTTTATCACTTAGTATCATCCCCCCAAATAATTATGACCCTTCTCCCTTTGATCTTTTCTATGATGTGGATCATCCATAGCTCCAACTAATGTGATTGGGGGAGGGCATACACCCAGTTTAACATTGTTACTACTGTAGACACCTAAAAATGGTTTGAGTGTGCTGGTCTATGTGTTTTAATATTTTTAGAATTACAATCAAAACATTGTTTTGTGACCTAATTATTCCTCTATGTGGTGCATACCATATTTATTGTATGGCGACATTGTGTCTTTCATCAATGATTGAATATTGCAAAATTGTTCAATTATTTACTAACAATCCTACTTTCTCTATCAAATCAATCTTTTTCCAAATCATTTCTGATCAACCCTAAACCAATCCTATTCAATCCTAAACTGATTTTATTCAATCCTAAACCATTCCAAACCTTCCTAAATCGATTCAAACCTATCCTATTCCATTCCTAATCACTTGCAGAATTTTCTAGACTCATTCTAACCATTTTGGGGTATTTTCCAAGATCATCGATGCCTAATTAACCCAATTTCAAACCAATTGATCAAACCCTATTTCAATTCAATCAATCTTGTCATCATTTTAGGAGAATTTTCCAAGATCATTGATGCTTCATTTCCCCTTAATCAACTATTTGATAAAATTGTCAAAGATCATTGATGTTATCGCTATCGATCTATCAATATCAATTCAATAGTGCTTTTCATTATTGTCAATACCATTTTTTATTATCATTTCGGGGACATTTTCAAAGATCACCAATGTTTCCCCATTTCAATTTCAATCTTACAATTCCATCAAAGTTCATTGGCTCTTTTCAATCATTTACAATCATCATTATGCGGGCACATTGTCAAAGCTCATCGATGCCTCGTGATTTCCTAAACTATTATGGAACCCTCAAAATTGATCCTAAACCTTATCAATATTATCAAAATCATTTCAATTTGACATCAACATCTTCAATTAGACCTATAACCCACTAATTTCCCCCTTGGGATGAATAACCCATAATTTATCCTAACTCCTAATTGAATAAATAAATAAACTTTATTTATTCCCCTTTTCCCTAAGTCTCCAACAATTAATTATTTTTTATTAATTAATTGGCTAATTTCAATTTATGAGATTTTTTATAATTTCATAAATATAATTTTAGTTTGAGGAATATTTAAGAATATTGAATTATGGATTTGATTAATGATCCCTAATCTCACCTAAATATCATATCCCTTAATTGAGGATTCTCATCCCTATTAAGGTGCTTCACAAATATTTTCAATATCTCTCCCCCATATCATGCTTCGTAACATCCTACCAACCAAAATCTACATTTATGCATATATTTTGTGCTATCTCACCTAAATGTCTCTCATTTTCTATAAAATGTGATGCATTTCATTCTTTCAAGGTTGAACCACAAGATTTTTGAGAACCTCAAGAATCGTAAATCTTCTAGTAATCTCATTAGCAAAATTGGCTTCTTGTGTAAAGTGTGTGTGCAAAGAGCAACATTAATGTCATTATGGAGAAGAAACAACGAAATTAGAACTACATTTGAAGGGATTTTCTTTGTGTTATTTTGCATATGTTTCAACTCTTGTTTCAAATGGTTTTAATGTTAGATTAGTTAGGGTAGCATATTGTTTAGGGTTTGTGGTTACCTAGATATGCTCTAATGCCTTTTTCTAGTCTTACATTTGGTGAACCTGACATGAAAATTCTTAAATAATGAACTTTATTTTGTTTTTGTTTCTTTTTCAGGTTCTAGAAGAGAGTTGTGTAGGTGCTTGCTGAAGTTGTGCAGGTGATCATTGTTCCTGCATAGGTGGTCACTGTTTCTACGCAGGTGGTTAAGTCCTGCACAAGTAGTACCCAGACCTGCACACTTAGAGCCAAGAGCTATGCAGATGTCTACTTAGCTATGTAGTTGGTCATATGGGATCTTCTTTTAGGGTTTAGGATCACTTCTTGCATGTTTAGGAAGCTATTCTACATAATTGGCTTTCCTTTCTTCTTTTTATCTGCTTTAAGGTTGAAATGAACCCTAAACTATTCACATGAACCCTAAATTTGGTTAATGAACTATAATATGGTAAATGAACCTAACACTTTGAGTTTCAAGGCCTAAAATGAACATTCACATTTGTATTTTGGGCTCCTAAAATGAATCTCATCTAGCATAGGGTTTCATACTATCAAGGTTTTTCAAATTTAAGGAAAACTTGCAATCTAGCCTAACTAGCATTGGAAATGGACTATTTCACACAAGATGAAGTTGTTTAAGTTGTTAAGGGGCCTAAAAAAAACATTCATATCTGATTTTGGTACCTAAAATGAACTCTAACCTAGTTTAGGATCAAATGCAAATTTTGGCTTTAAGGTGTTCCTAAACCACTTTGATGCACATGCAAGCTAGTTAGGGTTTCAATTTCACTTCAATATTTTCAAATAAACTTAGATGGCATAAATAATGAACCCTATATGTTTTTATGATGATATTTCATGCTTACATGTTAAGAAAACCTCTATTTTGCAAGTTTTTAGTTATTTTTAGGCCTCTGATCAGTAGCTGCGCACTTGGTTGTAGGTGTTGCGCAAGTGGCTAGAAGTTGCATGGGTGGTAGCCTGTTCCTATGTAGGTGGTACCCTGGTTCTATGTAGGTGGTATTCTGTTCCTAAGTAGGTAGTAAAATTGATGTTTTTCAAGCAAGTTTTTGGATTTCTGCATTCCTATACTTGTTTCTGCACTTAGACTACTTGATTTTGGTGTTACTGATGATTTGTGCAGCATGTTTGAAATCATGGGATGAAGATTGAATCCTAAAACTACTAATGGTTTTCAATGTAGGAAATTTGTAAAAGACCTTGTGTTTAACGAAAATCTTGTGCTTTCTTTTTGCAGTTAGAAAACACTTCATTTAGGTGCTTGAAAAGAACCTTTTGCTTTCTTGTGTCTGATGTGTTTTCTAGATTGTAAAACCCTAAGAATCATATGAGTGTATCCTCTCCCCTCACCTTTTTGGATCTTGGGTGCAAGAGAAAATCATATCATTCTTATAGAGTGGCTACCTCTCAAGTGTTTTAGTAGAGCCAGTGAGAGTGGATGCCCAACCGGTAAAAGGCTATAGCCAAGCCCATCCAAACTGGGATAAAAATATGCCATTGTGATTAATCTCACAATGGACAGGTGTTGAATGCATTATACTAGGAATAATATCTCCCTCAGTACCCTTGTGGTGCATTAAAACCTATGAAACATAACTTTCGTAGGCTGAGAGGTCGCCATAACAGAGCTAATATGACGCACATATAACTACGCAAATGGATGCCCTTATAAAACACCATGTCATAGTAGAAAAAAACCTTCTATCTATTAGTGAGGAAGGTTGGAGACCAACTAAGATGCCCCACACTTTTGCGGCTATTAGTCAAGACAACAATCCCTTAGGAAGTGATGACCCTTGGGAGTTGAAGCTTGGAGTGCCTGAGAAGTGAGTGCACATGTAAGCAGGAGCCTGTGCCTCCAAGCTTCTAGGTTGTCCTCTATTAGTAAACATGGCTAAACTTCAGTTCAAGTGGGGATTCAATAGATACTATCCTTGCTATCCTAAGGAAGTGGTGTGTTTGTTCATTTTTACAACAACCATTCTGAATGATGTGTCTTGTGTGGGTGTTCAAACTTTAATACAAATGACAACATCTTAAAAACACTCTCCTTAAAGAACACTTTTTCCAAATCAATCTTCAAGAACAATCGAATGGTCACAACAAACCTTGTCTTTGAGTAAACATATGGAACCTTTAACTCTTCACTTGGAACCTTTTGGCATGCTTGATAGCCTTTATATTGCATATTCATGACCTAATCTCCTTGCAGTGTGCATTTTGAAAAAATTCCTTACATTATAGACCTCATTTTAATCCTCATTATAGTCCTTTTTTCATAATTCCTAATCATAGCCCTCTTGCATAATTAGCTCATTTCTAGATCCTCTTTAAAAACTTTGGGAACAATCCTAGAAAGTATCCAAATCATAGAGCATTTATTGATGATGTTGAAAATAGGATCTTGACTTGGTCCCCTTTTGTCCCAATATTTCAAACCCCCTACCCTTATCAATTGGTATTATTCCACCCTTTTCATGATGGATTTGACCTAAGTCTATTTATCAAACTTGTCCCTTGTTCCAAAAATCCTATTTTTCAAGTCAAGATTCTTATTCAACTTCATGAGGTTATGCTCTTAGGTTTGCCTCCTTTCAAAAGATTAATTATTAAAGTCCAAAAAACCAAAAACATAGTTTCATAAACCTTAGCTTGCATTTGCATAAACCTTAGATTGCATTAGCATAACTTCCTTGCATTTGCATTTCAAACTTGCATTTCCAAAATTCCAAAAATTCCAAAAAAATCTTGCATTTGCATATAGTAATCATGCCAGCTTTCACAAGGTCTCAAGCATCTAAGGGGCAAAAAGATCCTCATTTACCTATGTTTACATCACAACCAGAATCACAATTACCTTTTAATCCAAGACAAGGTGTTTCTTATCATAATCAAAGTGACCTAATCAACATGCAACCATTGGAAGAAGTGCACCAAACATTTCATGACCCAAGACATGTCACATTCCCTCAAGAACCTACTTCAGGCAATGATCTATGTAACATGGGATATCCTTCAAATGCTTCACAAAACTTTGGCACTATTCAGTGAGGACCTCCTCCAGCCTTTGAACCAATTTTTTTACCTATGCCACCTGGCCAAGGTAGTGTTTCCCCTACAACTAAGGATGAATACCAACAAACTTGTCAAGACAATCAAGTCCAACCCAATAATTTGCAACAAAAACCTATGCCAAACATAGATTTTGGATCTTATCAACCTATTCCACTACCACCAGATAATCAAGATCCTGGCAATGCCTCAAGTCCCTCTTCAAATTCTGCAGACTCACATGGAGTGTTTGCTTCCTTCAAAGATATACCTAAAGAGGATATTGACGAGGCCATTAAGAACAAGAAAATTTAGTAGACATTAACATACCTCATGACTCGAGATCCAAGATGATATATAAAAGTGATTAGAAAGACAAATCCTCAATTATTCTTGGAATATCAAACTCCCCCACCATCTACTTTGGAAGAGAACTAAGCCTTAGTGGTGCGGGATAGAGAAAAGTGAGAACAACCCTTCGATGAGTCAGCTATGGAGCTAACAAAAAAATGATAGAAAAATGATTTAACTATTGATATTCCTCCAAGGGAAAATTATATACCATTGGATAATCCCTTATTTGAAGAAGTAGCACTCCCTCCTCCCGAGATGGCGGATGCTACACAAATCCCTAAAAAGGTCATAAAAGAACATGGAGGATTGATTTAAAGAATTGCTTTCCAAAAGGATCAAATGAAACATTCACATTTCCTTGGGGGATTCCATATGTACCCCCTTTTGAAGAAACATAACCAAGTGTTCCTCCTTTGGTAGCACATACAACATTCCTAGGAAGCACTTCAAATGCAACAATGTCCAAAGGACCATTTAATGAACCACCAAGGGTACCCACATTTGATGTATCTAATGTGACTACTACAACTATACCAAATAAATTGCAAGATCAAAAGAAGAAGAGCCTTGTCGATATCATACCAATTCCACCTAAGGTGACTCAACCAGCACATGTAACACAACAAGTGCAACAAGCCCAAGTGGCTCAACAAGCACCACTTATGGATGTAGTACAACCTCAATTTGCAGCCCAAGCTAACATTATGTCTCAAGAACAACTAGCAAAACATAAGACTACAAATCTTGATGGCATACTTAGACCACTTGGATTTCAACAAGATTATAACATGCAACAACTGACAATGTTGATGGGTCAAGAATCTCATCCTGCTGTACAACATGTGCAAGGTCCAAAGGTGCAAAAAGTGCACCCACAACAAAAACAATGTGCCCAACAATATGTACAGTAGAAAAAACATTCCCTATAATAGAAATATGTGCAACAACAACATACCTTACAACAACAATATATATATAGCAACAACAACGTGCTTTACAACAACAGTATCCTCAACAACAAAGACAACAACATGTTCAACAACAACAACAACAACAACAACAACATGTTCAACAACCATATGTTTAGTAGCGACAACCATATGTCACACAAAAAAAAAATGTGTCACAACAACAACAACATGGGGCACAAACTCAACAATAGTAATATGCACCCTAGTATCAACAACAGGTTTCTCAACTGTACTATGTGCTAGAAGGTCAACAATATAATCTTCCACCATGAAATCAACAACATGTGGAAGATCCTCAACAACATACCAGACAACATGTGGCATCGGTCCATGACATCTCATCTGAATCATCAAAATAAGATCAGGCCTCAGAATATAGTCAATGTTCAATGGCTTCTAGGTGGACACATCATTCTGATAAATGTAAAAAGGTAGTGAAGCCTTCACAGAATGATGAAATGCTTCAACAAATCTAGTGCTTACAAAAGAAACTAAATTATTTACAATTCAAGGACACAAAGACACTCTATACAGAATGAGATCTATGTCCTAATCTATTTGATCCAAGAATTTACATGCCTCCTTTTCCCAAGAATTTTGATGTACCCGAGTTTGAGAAATACAAAGGAAAAGGCAATCTGATTGATCACATTTGAGAATTTTACATGTCTTGCATTGAGGTTAACAACAATGACACATACCTTATGAGACTCTTCCCTAAAGCCATGGGGGTCAAGCAATGAAGTGGTACTCTAAATTACCCAGCAATATCAGATCTTGGAAAGAACTAGCCGACAAATTCATCTCTCACTTTGCATTCAACATATCAAGTGAGGTTATGCTAACTGACTTGTTCACAACCAAGAAAAAGGTTGGAGAATACTTTATGACCTTCCTATTGTGATGGAGGAATTTGGTGAGTCAATGTCCTTTTGATGTGCCAGATGAACAACAGATTCAATTATTTATCCAAAATCTAGTACCTGAGATGATGTATGAGCTCAAAATCAAATGACCAAGTACAATTCAAAAGCTTATGAAAAAAGGAATCGACATTGAAGATGCTCTTATTGAAAAAGGAGTATTAAAAATCAACAAGGACAATTAGAATGCGAGCACTTCCAGTGAAAAGCCAAAATTTTGGTCTCAGAATTAAAATGTCACAAATGATGGCAGTGTTGACACATAGAAAATCAACAAAACACAACATAAAGTGAGTCTCAAAGGACCTACTGTTACCAATACACAAATGATGACTCAAGAACCACCTCCAGCACCAGCTCCAACACAACATCAACCAAAAATGAATGATAATGCGCAACAAAATTGGCAGCATCAACTACCAAGAAATAGAGATGGACCACAAAGATAGTTCACACCATTGGGTGAACCACTCTATTTGGTCTTGCAACAATTATTGCAAAATAATTATATTCAATTAACCGAGATCCATGATCCTCCAGCAATGAATCCCCCTTGGTGGGATGAAAAAAAATACTATGATTATCATTGGACAAAGGGACACAGAACCAATTCCTACTACCAATTAAAACATAAGGTCCAAGACCTTATTAAGCAAGGTGTGATTGAAGTTGAACCCATGATAGGATCTTCCAATACTGACCATACTATCTTCACAAACCCCTTGGTCGATCATGAAAAGGGGAATGCCTCTACGTTGAATTCAAATTCCAAGATCAATGTCAACTACACTTGGACTAGCCATGACTATACCATCAATTGTTTCTATGAGGCCGATTCATGTGTGTCCACTCTAACATTCTGGGATAGTAACCCTTAATGCATAGTCACTACCCATCGTACCAAGATTATTGTGCCTAGCACACCATCCAAACCCAAGTTACCTTTAGATTACAACCTTGTTGACCATTTGGGTAAGACCCTTGCCTTGATATCAATCATTGATTTTCTATGCACATCCCCACAACACAAGGAATTCCTTGAAAAAGATTTGAAAGAGTCCACTATTCTGACTGACATTGACACTAACCAATTTTAGGTCATGATGGGGCACTTCTCTACGTCCCAGCATGTCACATTTTCCAAAGATGATGTTCCACATGACTGGCTTGGCCATAATGACCCTCTCCATTTGGAACTCTTTGTCCATAATACCAAAGTCTGGCAATTCATGATAGATGGTGGAGTAATTAACATCTACACTTTGAAAGTCATTCTTGATCTTGGTTACAATGAGAGTGACATTGATCCTTCTAGGAGAATCACAATAAATTCCTATGATGATGTTGAACATCCCTCCAAAGGAGTCATCATACTGCCCATCAGAATTGGTCTGGTTATTGAAAACACATTACTGCATGTCCTAGATCTAGACATGCCCTATAACATGATCTTAGGATGCCCATGGATCCATACCATGAAGGTGGTTCCCTCTACGTACCATTAATGTCTAAAATTATCTCACAATGGAGTTTAGATCACCATCCTAGGTGATCCTAACCCTTTCCAATTTTGTGCTAATCTGACAAAAGGCCCGTACAACTGGTGCCTACCAATAGCGAAGCCACTTCATCCAATTCCTCCAAATATGTTAATGCAGCCACCCTTGAAAAAATGATCAAAGGAAATCTGAAGATTGTAGATAAAGGGTGTGGAGAGTATACCATGGCACAAGCTTTTCATATTGGGAAGCTTCCTCTCTCCCTGAAGTCTTATGGAAAACCAAATTTAATGCAAGCATAACCACCCAAAACTGCCATGAAGGTTATGCCCTCACCTACATTCACTCTATGGGGAGGTTTGCATGAAGAACATATATATGACAATGCATCCAGCTGGATTTTCCAAGATCAACATAAATAAGAATAGGAGCCCACTGAGATACCTATTGAAAGATACGGGCCCAGGTTCACACTCATGTAGAAAAAAAGATATGATGGCCACAGTGGTCTTGGAGTACACAAACAAGGAATTTTTAAACCAATTACTACAAAGGTCCATCCCCTTCATTTGGGAATTGGATTCAAACCATTATGAATTGGATCTTCGAATGCCAAAATGGCCTCATGTGAAAATGTAGAGGTTTCAAATGATGAAAAGGCATCTGAGGATCCCCATTGTGAGTACAATACTAATTCAAATGAGTGGGAATGGACATCCTATTCTTCCAATTCTTATGATCTTGACCATTTCTTCCCTGACCCTGTAGACCTACTTACAATAGACAAACATGTTAACACATTTCCCCCTCCTTCAGTAACATATCCTGATCCCTGGTCTAGAATTTTCTGGGACCCCAATCCTAAAACTTTAGTTCATGAAGTCTCTGACTCTTCTGAAGACACTGATATTTACATCTTTTCCTTTAACCCTGGCCTCAAAAAAATTTGCACCACTGACGATGACATCCCCCTAGTCTACCCTAAGCTTATTGATTGGGATGAACAAGGATCACCGAGCTTGGATTGCTTCAAAAATGATGAAGCAATAGTGGAATTCTTTGAACTCTGAGAGGGCATACCATCTAGCGACCACAAAAAAGGGTTCTGCATTGATGTTGTTGCTACTACATATTTAGGGGAGTCAACTCCGTCTTCCAGTCACAAAATTGAAAATGATAAAATCAAAAAATAAAAAAATAAAAAGAATAGGTCCTCTGGTGAAAACCAAAAGACACCAGATGACCATGCAAAAGTAAAAAAAAGGACATATCTAAGGGTGAAAACCTCTCCAAGGTGCCCGAGGATGGAAGACTAGACATACCCCCTCCAAAAGAGAAGTTGACATTTCTCATTGAAATGACCAAGGAAATTAACTTGGGAACACCAAACAACCCCAAGATCATACACTTTACAGCATCACTCTCGCCAGAAGAGAAGGATGAATTTGTTAGATTCTTCCATAAGTTCCAGATCATTTTTATTTGGTCCTATGCTGACATGCCTAGATTGGATCCTTAGTTAGTTCTTCACCACCTCCCTCTGAATCTAGGTGTGAAGCCAGTAAAATAGAAGCTAAGAAAAATGCATCCCCAAATAGCTCTACTAGTAAAAGAAGAATTGAAGAAGCTATTGGATGTTGGATTTATTAGACCTATAGATTATGTAGACTAGATCTCCAATTGGGTTCCTATTAGCAACCACGCCAAGGGCATATGGATATGCACTCATTTTTTTGATCTAAATAAGGCATGCCCTAAAGATGATTTTCCTCTATCCAACATTGATATGATTGTCAACATGACTGCAAGATATGAGATGTTGTCACTAATGGATGGCTTCTCTAGTTACAATCAAATCTGGATTTCTCCTGAGGATCAAGCCAAGACTGTTAGGAATAAGGTGTCTCAACCTTGGATAATTCCTATTCTTATTATTTGTTTTTTAAAATGTATGTCTTGCAAATAATTTAATTAAGTGTGAGTGTACATGTCTAGTTGGCATGTTGATGTGTCACTCCACTTGATGTGTCAGCATCTTGAATTGTGTGTAAGGAGATCATGGCTGAAATAATTATGACAGATTCCTATGACACATAAGAGCTATTTCTAGAAGATTCAATGATGGGTGAAGACATGCAATGACATGTGGCAACTGATAAAGTTGAGTACTATACACTCTTCAAAAATCATGGGCTCGACAGTACTCAACATCCCAAAACTAGAGAACTCAAAATTTTAGGGTTCCTATTTTCTCAGAGAATGGTAAAACCCTAATATGACTATCTTTGGAAGTTGCCCTAAAAAGGAAAGCGCATGAAATAAGCATTTTTTAGGGTTTTAGACAGATATAAAAAATGAGTGTATTATTGGTATGATCGGGTTCTACTAGATTAGTCTTTGTGTGTCAATTGTCTCCTAAAAGAACTTGCATTGCAAGTGTGTTGTAACCATTGTGTTGAAGATAATACATTGTGCAGGTTTTGGAGTGCTGGGGTTTTTTTACCGAAAGTTTTTCCCTAGGGTAAATCATTGTGTCATTCTCTATTTTTCTATATGCATGGTATATGGCTGCAATATCATTGTTAAAATAGTTAATGAATCTAAAATTGTAAGGATTTAAAAGAATTTGCACAATACTTTACTTTAGAGATTAGTGTAGAAAGTTGTTTCCACACCTGAGTTTCCTTACAAGTGGTATCAGAGCCTGATCAACTTTTGATCCTAGTTATTGGGTAGGGTTTTTTGAGCTAATCTCAAGTTGAGTGGGAGTTTTTTTTGTAGAGCATTCTGAATCTTATTTGCAGATTATGATGGCAAGTTCTTCATACAGTAGAATGGAGGTGGAGAAATTTAATGGTACTAATTTTGAGTTGTGGAAACTTGAGATGAAAAAAATGCTTGAAGACCGCAATCTATGGGAGGCTACTTCACTTGATGTGAGACCTACAGTGATATCTCAAGCGGATTGGGAGATCAAGGATCAAAAGGCTAAGGGTATCATCAGACTCTATCTAGCAGATGTCATTCTTCTGAATGTTCTTGATGAGACTACTGCAAATTATTTATGGAAACAGCTTGGGTCTATGTATCAAGCCAAATCTCTGGTGAATAAGTTGTTCCTGAGAAAGAAGTTGTATTTTTTAAGAATGGAGGAAGCTGGATCCATAACTAATCATCTCAATGAATTCAATTTATTAATTGCACAGTTGGCATCATCTAATGCCAAGATCAAGTAGGAGGATCGATGTATGAACCTACTTTGTTCCTTGCCAAATTTGTGGGACCATCTTTTGATGGCTCTCGGAAGTACTATAGTCACATTCCTTATGGATGATGTGGTGTCTTCACTACTATTTGAGGAGATGCAAATAAATACTTTGGATTCATCTAAAGAAGCCCTTGCTGTTCACGGGAGATCCAATGGCAAAGGAAAGTAGAATGAAAATAACTCAAAGAAGGGCATATCCAAATCCCATGGGAGTTCTAAGACTCCTAGAAAGTCCAAGGTGAAATGTTGGAACTGTGATAAATCTGGGCACTTTTGGAGGGACTGCAAAGAACCAAAGAAGAAGAAGAAAGGCTCAGATTCAGCTTCTAAAAAATCTCAAGAAGATGGAGATGCTTTTATTTTAGCTTTGGAAACCCATGCATCTGATGATGTTTGGTTGGTAGACTTGGGTGCTTCTTTTCACATGACCTCTCATTGAAACTGATTCTTAAAATATGAAGAGTTTGATGGTGGAAAGGTGTACTTAGGTGATGATTCTCACCTAAAGATAGTTAGACGCGAAAGGGTCACTATCAGATTTCCTGTTGGACAAGTAAAGAGAATCAATAGAGTTATGCACATTCTGGGTTTGGCATGATACCTATTATCTGTAAGTATGCTGAATGATGTAGGTGTGCAAGTTTTATTTTTGAAAGATGGATGCAAGATGATGAGAGGTTCTATGGTGCTCACTAAAGGTACTAGGAGAGGTACTTTATTTCAGCTTGATTCATGCATTGCTCACTACAATAGTTCTTCTATTTCAAAGAAGAGAACGGCTATCACTTCATCCCCACCATCTGAATGAGTAGTAAAGAAGATTGTGGCAATGGGTTCTGATGGCAGTGCAGTAAGTGTACCTAAGGGTGCAAACACTTTGGAAGGAAAGCTTCCTACAGAAAAGAGAATTTTGTGGCATATGAGATTTGGTCACATTGGTGAGAAGGGTCTTAGGGCTTTGAAAACTAAAAATCTCATTGAGGGGCTAAATGATTGTAATCTCAAATTCAATTTTTGTGAACATTGTGTTTATGGTAAGAAAAATTATGTTCATTTCTACTCTAGTTCTCACAAGTCTTCTGGACTTTTAGATCTTATTCATTCTGATGTATTTGGTCCTGTAAAAGTTCCTTCTATCTCTAGTTCTATATATTTTGTATCTTTTATAGATGATTATAGTAGAAGGACTTGGATATATTTCCTAAAAAGTAAGACACAAGTTTTCAGTCAGTTCAAGGAATTTAAGGCTCTTCTGGAGAATTAGACTGGTAAAAGAATCAAGTGTGTGAGAACTGATAATGGTGGTGAGTTTTATTCCATAGAGTTTGAATAGTTCTATAAAGAACAAGGAATTGAGAGACATAAGACAACTCCTTACACCCCGCAGAAAAATGGAGTTATAGAGAGAATGAACATGACACTGATGGAGAAGGCTAGGAGTATGCTTAGTGGAGCTGGTTTAGAAAAAAGGTTTTGGGCCGAAGCTATGGCCACTGCTTGCTATCTGGTTAATAGATCTCCTACATCAGCTCTTTTTGGTAAGACACCCATGGAGGTGTGGTTTGGTAAGAAGCCTTCAATTAGACATCTTCATTTTTTTGGTTGTGAAGCTTATGCACATATTCCAAAGGAGAAAAGATCTAAGTTGGAAAACAAAGCTGTCAAATGCATTTTCATTGGATATAGTGTTGGTGTGAAAGGATACAAGCTTTGGGATCCTGTGACTAGTAAGGTGTTACATAGTAGAAATTTTATTTTCAAAGAGCTAACATCTTTTCCTATTGTGCTACAACCAGATGAAAAAGAAAAGGAAAAAGATGTTGTTCAGTTTCCTCCTACCCTTGAGAAGAATAAATAGAGAGACCATGTTGGGTCTAATAATGAGGAGAGCTCTAGTAGCTCTGATAGTTCAGAAGAAGAGGAAGAACAACCTCAACCTCAGCCCTTGAGGAGATCCACGAGAGAAAGAAAGGAACCAGTAAGGTTTGGTTATTCTATGTTAGATTCTAGTTGTGCTTTTGCTTTGATTACTAACACTGATAAGCCTAGATTTGTGAAAGAGGCTTTAGGCATGGAAGATGCAGGTTCCTAGATTGAGGCTATGGATGATGAGATGGCTTCATTGGAGAAAAACAAAAATTGGGACCTTGTACCTTTTCCTAAAGGGAGAAAATCTATTGGCTGTAAATGGGTGTTCAAGAAGAAATTATGTGCAAATGGCAGTGTTGAAAGGTACAAAGCTAGATTGGTTACAAAGGGGTATTCATAGGTAGAGGGAATAGATTATGGTGAAATATTCTCTCCTGTTGTAAATTTGACATCCATTAGATTTCTATTATCTCTTGCTGCATCATATGATTTAGAGATAAAATAGATGGATGTGAAGATAGCTTTCCTTCATGGTGATTTGGAGGAAGAGATTTATATGTCACAGCCTGAGCACTACCTTGTTAAAGGTAAAGAATCCTTAGTTTGCAAATTAAAGAAATCTCTATATGGTTTGAAGCAATCTCCTAGGATGTGGTACCTTAAGTTTTATGCCTTTGTGTTGTCAATTGGATTTTTAAGATCGAAATTAGATCATTGCGTTTATTTCAGAGTTGAAAATGATTGCCTTCTTATTGTTGCATTATATGTTGATGATATGTTGTTGTTTGGGAAGGGTAAGGGTATGATTTATGATTTTAAAGCTTAGTTGTCAGCACAGTTTGAGATGAAATATCTTGGGGAAGCAAGGTACATCTTGGGTATGGAAATTAGTAGAGACATGTCTAACAGAAAAATTTGGTTGAGTCAGAGTAAGTATGTGAAGTTTTTGTTGGACAGGTTCAACATGACAGATTGTAGACCACTATGTGTTACTGTTTCAATGGGAGAAAAGTTATCTGTAGATGACTATCCAAAATCTCCAAGTGAGGTGGAGGACATGAGTAGAGTACCTTATGCTAGTGTAGTTGGTAGTCTTATGTATGCTATGGTCTATACTAGACCAGACATTGCCCAAGAAGTGGGAGTCCTGAGTCAGTTTATGGCTAACCCTGGATGGGTACATTGGCATTTAGTTAAGCGAGTATTCAGATATTTGAGGGGTGCATCAGATTACTCCATATGTCACCATGGTAACTCTTCTAGATCTTTGCATTTAGTTTGTATTCGTGGGTTTGTGGATTCAGATTGGGCAGGTGATATTAACAGTAGGAGATCCACCAGTGCTTATGTGTTCACTATGTTTGGTGGTGCCATCAGTTGGATGAGTAAGCGACAACCTGTGGTTGCTTTGTCCACTATAGAAGCTGAGTACATGGCTGCTAATCATGCTTGTAAGGAAGCCATTTGGCTTAGGAGATTGTGTTCTAATGTTGGTGTTGATGCATAATAGATTACTATTTGGTGTGACAGTTAGAGCGCTATTTGCCTTATGAAGAATCCAACTTTCCATGCCAAAATGAGGCACATTGATGTGCAGTTTCACTTTGTGAGAGATATGGTGGAAGATGGAAAGTTAAATTTGGAGAAGGTAGATACTTTGAAGAATGTTACAGATGCATTAATGAAACTAGTGGGCACTATGAAGTTTAGATGGTGTTCAGAGTCTATGGACCTTTTGTCCTATAGCGGTTAGTTCCTGTTATATTCCTCTTGCTCTTACAAGGTGTTTGACAAGTGGGAGAATGTTAGGAATAAGGTGTCTGAACCTTGGATAATTCCTATTCTTTTTCTTTTTTTTGTAAAATGTATTTCTTGAAAATAATGTAATTAAGTGTGAGTGTACATGTCTAGTTGGCATGTTGATGTGTCACTCCACTTGATGTGTCGGCATCTTGAATTGTGTGTAAGGAGATCATGGCTGAAATGGTTATGATGGATTCCTATGACACGTAAGAGCTATTTCTAAAAGATTCAATGATGGGTGAAGACATGCAATGACATGTGGCAACTAATAAATTTGAGTACTATACACTCTTCCACAATCATGGGCTTGATAGTACTCAACATCCAAGAACTAGAGAAATCAAAATTTTAAGGTTCCTATTTTCTCAGAGAATGGTAAAACCCTAATACAACTATCCTTGGAAGTTGCTCTAAAAAGGAAAGCGCATGATACAATCATTTTATAGGGTTGCAGATAGATATATAAAATGAGTGTATTATTGGTATGATTGGGTTCTACTAGATTAGTCTTTGCGTGTCGGTTGTCTCCTAAAAGAAATTGCATTGCAAGTGTGTTGTAACCATTGTGTTGAAGATAATACATTGTGTAGGCTTTGGAGTGCTGGGGTTTTTTACTTAAAGGTTTTCCCTAGGGTAAATCATTGTGTCATTCTCTATTTTTCTATATGCATGGTATATGGCTGCAATATCATTGTTAAAATAGTTAATGAATCTAAAATTCTAAGGATTTAAAAGAATTTGCACAATACTTTCCTTTAGAGATTAGTGTAGGAAGCTATTTCTGCACCTGAGTTTCCTTACAAAGACATCTTTCACCTGTCCTTATGGAACCTATTGTTGGAATGTCATGCCCTTTGGCTTCAAGAATGCCAGAGCAACTTATCAATGGGCAATGACCACAATATTCCATGACTTCATGCACATCTTGATGGAAGACTATGTTGATGACCTCCTCTGCAAATCTACAACCAGGAAAGATCATTTGAGTATTCTAGCAAAAATATTTGAAAGAATGGAAGGGTATGAGCTCTGCTTGAACCCCAAAAAGTGTGTTTTTGGAGTTGTTTCTAGAAAATTCCTAGGCTATATCATCTCTCAATGAGGTATTGAAGTGGACCTGGAAAAGGTTCAAGCCATTTTAGAAATGGCTCCGCCAAACACTCTAAGGAAGCTGAGAAGTCTGTAAGGGAAACTATAGTCTATCCATTGGTTTATTGCACAACTCGTAGATAAAATCCAATCATTTCAAAATCTGCTACATAAAGGTGTGAATTTCCATTGGAATGAAAAATGTGAGCTCTCATTCCAACAACTGAAATATTATCTATTGCATCCACCAATCTTGATGCCTCCCATTCCAGGGAAGCCATTTATCTTGTACATTTCTTGCCACAAAAATTGCATTGGGTTCTCTTCTTGCACAACATGATGAACAAGGATGAGAAAGAGCTATTTATTACATCAGTAGAACTCTGGTTAGATATGAATTAAACTACTCACTCATTGAATGAGCCTGTCTTGCTATGGTTTTTACAACACAGAAGTGAAGACATTACATGCTACACTAGAAAACCATGCTCATGTCCCAAATTGATCCATTGAAGTATCTCTTAGGCAAATCAGCTCTCACAGGTTGCCTAGCCAAATGGGTCATGCTCCTAAGTGAGTTTGACATATAGTATGAAGATAGAAAAGCAATAAAAGGCTAGGTGATAGTAGATCAGCTCACAGAGGCACCAGTTCCTGATGATCACTCGTTACTTTAGAATTTCTAGATGAGTCCATTTTTTCCTTCACTAAATTTAATGAATGGAAAATCTATTTTTGTGGCTCACATACTAGGCATGGATCAGGGGCAGCCATCATGTTTGTCACCCTGCAAGGTGATGTCATACCCAAATCTTACAGAATCAAATTTTCATGTACCAATAACATCACTGAATATGAAGCACTGGTCACTGGACTCAAAAATTTTATTCAACAAAAAATCTAGCACCTCAAGGTGTATGGTGATTCTCAACTAGTCATCTGATAGGTCACCGATGACTATGAAACTAAGGATGAAAAGCTAGTACCTTACAAATAGTTGGCTGACTTTCTCAAGGAGAAATTTGTCACAATCAGTTTCTACCAGCTTCCACAAGTACATGAAAAACAAGCAGATGCTATGGCCACTATTGCATCTATGATCGACATGCCGAATAATGAAGAGAGATGTGAATTTCTTGTTGAGTAGCTATTGCTTCCAGCATTCAACATTCTGCAATCTGAGCTCATGGGTAACGTTGTTGGTCCTAATTTCCCTTGGTATCAAGATGTTTACAATTACCTACACACCCAGATATTACCCCTGCCTTATCCTAGAACAAGCATCAAGATCTTGTCCGTCAAGTCTCCTATTACATCATTGTTGGTGATACCCTTTATAGGAGAGCCTATGACCAAACCCTCCTTAGATGCCTCAATTTGTGAGAGGCTAACACTGCCTTACATGAGGTTCATGATGGTATTTTTGGTGGACATTTTAATGTTTTGATTCTTTCCAAGAAGTTGGTTTGAGCAGGATATTACTGGCCCACCATGGAGCAAGATGCTCATAAATTTGCTAAGAAATGTTACAAATGCTAGATTCACGGTAATTTGATTCATGCTCTGACACAAGATCTATAGCCAGTGGTTTCCCCATGGCCCTTTTCTCAATGGGAATTTTACCTTGTAGGGAAGATCACACCCCTATCTTTTGATGGCCATAAGTATATCATCACGGCCAATGAGTACTTTACCAAATGGGTGGAAGATATCCCCATGATATACATCATCGGCAAACAAGTTTCCAGATTCATCCTGAATTATATCATTTATTATTATGGAGTTCCTTTGGCCATCATTACTGACCATGGTAGCCCGTTCCAGAACAAGGATGTTATACAGATTTGTGAGAAATTCAAAATCTGCCATGGATTTTCTAGCATCTACTACCCGCAAGGCAATGGCCAAGCAGAGGCATCTAACAAAACCATCATTAAGATCCTGCAAAAGACTGTCAATGATGCTGGCCATGATTGGAACTTACAACTCAACCCAGCTCTATGGGCCTACAAGACTAGCATTCGTACCCCCACTGGTGCTACTCCATACTCTCTATTTTATATCACTGAGGCCATATTACCCCTCAAGGTTGAAATTCCTTCATTGAGAGTATTCTTACAAGGCATTATTGATGATGAGTAGTATAGAGTTTCTAGATTGCATGAGCTCAAAATGCTTGATGAGTGGAGACAAACTACCTTGGTACAGTTGAAATCCTATAAAAATTGTCTAAAATGGAGTTACAACAAGAAAGTCTGACCTCACCATTTTGAGATCGAAGACTTGGTTCTAAAGAAGAATTACAAAACCCAGCCACATAGAGAGAATGCTAGAAGATTTGAAACAAATTGGGATGGCCCTTACATAGTCATAGCATCATATGGGTTTGGAGTGTATCAGCTTGCAACACCAGAGGGAGAACCATTGCCAGAGGCACTGAATAGTATGCACCTCCATAAGTATTATGCATGATTTCTAAAAAAGTACAAAAAAATTGCAAAAATTTCTTTTAAAATATCAAAATAAAATTAAAAAATTAGCAAAAAATGGTTTGCTTGATGAAAACCTGGCAAATAGGCATCTTGGCACGCAAAAATAAAAATCAAGAGAAAAATCTTGTCCATAAGTGAAAACCTGGCAAACAAGTGTTGTGGGCAAGTACCATGGTGAAAACCTGGCAAACAGGCACCACGCGTAGTAAGCTTTTGCTCCATTGTCTATCATGGTTCCACCTAGTACCCTGATTTCCTTTCCTGATCACATTTTTTGATTTGCATCGACCCTAGTGCCCCTTTATGGCCTATAGCTGGTTGATCTTCCCTGTCTTCCCCTTGGTATACCTAGTCTATCTATCTTTTTGGCCTCTGTACATAGCCTCTTTGTTATCTGGGGGCATATTCCTGGCACTGAGCATCTTTGAATTTGAATTCAAATTGGGGGCAAGACCTTACACATGGTTTACCCATGAGATTCCATGACTATCTGATCAAAGATAACACATTGTAAATATCTTAATGAGCTAAAAAAATCCTAAAAATCCAAATAAGCAAAAATCCCAAAAATATCAAATAATGTCCTAAAAAAATTGCTAAAAATCAAATATGATCCTGAAAAAATTCAAAAAAATCAAATAATGTCCTAAAAAAATTGCTAAAAATTCAAATACAATCCTAAAAAAAGACTAAAATAATTCAAATATTTCAAAAATCCTAAAAAATTGCAAAATCTCTTCAAAAATCTGCAATAAATTTGTACATACTTGTCTTCTTTTTGCAAATCAAACATCATGTTTGTTGGCATCAGTGGCAGAATCATCAATCTGTGCCTAACAAAATCATATGCGATCTAAATCATTGTGACTCAACATTCAATCTAGTTGGACTGTTCAATCTTTCAATCTTTGTTATCTATCAATCTTTCCAAACTATCATTCAATTCTCAAATCAATCAATTTACAAATCTAAGCTACCAATCAATGAACATTTAATGCAAGTAACAAAAGATAAGAATGGATATTGGCTCACATTATTTTAGTGAGTATTTTTTATTTTCTTTTCTGCTCGTGTTCCTATGCTACTTGATGATATTATCTGAACTTATGAGAGTAGCCAGGATGGTTCATGACCAGTTTCTTTTGCTTTACTTTTTTCTACCTATTTGATGATCTCATGAAATTTTGGGGCATGTCTGCTACATGCTTTCATGATAGAGAAGATCATCCTCTGTCTGCATTATGTTTGTTTATGCAAAAAGGATGACTTTATCACTCTTGATTTTGTGCTACGATGCACCGCATCCACTTTTGCAATATCAAAATAAGCTCTTATCACAAAATTGCACTTTGAAAGACAACATCTTTCTACTAACATTCCTTTGTCTAATGTCTACTTTCTGCTAACAATTCTTCAGTCAGTCCCCGCAGTTGCCTTGGTCTAGTACTCTGGTATATAAAAAACAAGTGCATCCTACATACATGCATTCATAAACTTGAAAACCAAAAAAAAAATGTGCATTTTTGCATTCATTCATTTATACATGAGAAAAATTTCAAATATACATTTGCATTTTGCATTCATACTGTTCAAATAGAAAAAATACAAAAAAAATTACTTCATCCATAAAAAATTTTATTGCATAACAAAGGCAATACATTGCAATATATAAGCATCATCATATAACAAGAAAGTAAAGCATATACATAAGCATCCATCCTGTGCATCATAAAATAGCTTCATATCATATATATGTGTCACAAAAGTATTAGAGTACAAAAAAATCAAGGTGTCTATATACACTGAGGCCCGCAGGCTCATAATCTATCACATGTCTATCAAAATTGTCTCTCTGCTAGAGAGACCTACTGTTAACCCCTACTCTTTTGGTCCTCCTGATCCTTGTCCTATCTGGAAGATGAGGATCCCACTATGTGATGCCCTATCTACCATGATCTAGGTGGCCCCCTCGGTCCCAACACTCCCCCATTGCTCTTTTTCCTATAGGAGTGTGATATGTTGGATGACACTCTATAACTCTATACCCATTGATTCCATGGCACATATCGCTCATACATCACTTGCTAGTACCTCTTCTCCTCCTGAGAATCCCCTAGCATCCCTACAATATCATGCACACCTACATCTCTGTAGCCCATGCAGCTCTATCTGTATCTCTCTCCAATGCCCACTGGTCTATCTAGCTCGTAAGCTCTATAATGTGTTGTCTCTGATCCTTGAACTGGTCATCAGGACCCTGTATGTCATCCCCATGTGGTGGCTCACCCCTGTCCTCATCCATCTACATCAGCATGTCACCAAGATCCCTATCATTATCATCATCATCCTCATCATCATCATCATCCTTGTCTGACTCCTCCTCATCCCCCTCTTCCTCATCCTCCTCCTCAGTGCTCTCATCTCTGGGCACCCGCACTCTCAGTATCGCCACATCTCAATCTGTTAGAGGAATCAACCTGTGTAATTTAAACCATCTATCATACTCATCTATGGTCCCTACATATGCCACATCTACACCTGCTCCCCATGGTTTGGGCTATAACTGCGTGAACTTTGCATATACCACCTGAGGCCTGCGTGTTGCACCCCATGTCCTAGCCTTGACCCTTGACTGAGAAAACAATGTTGTACCTATCAGTACTCCCTATATCTCTCCAAACTACCACCAAACTCACTCTGGTAGCTACATCTCAATAACTGTGTGACCCATGATGAACCTCCCAATGAGGTACCTCTCGTGTCTATAGTATGGCAACTGCTCCATATCATACTCCCATCTAGGGAAATCTTTATATGGATGCCATGTGAAGTCTCTAAGAAGATCTATCTTGTGACAAAAATGCAATGTATATCCTAGTGGCCCCTGTGTTAGTGCCCCTCGATAGAAGTAAACATATGGCATCTCTGGAAAAACTACTCTCTGAGAAATGGGCTAGAACATAGCTATGTGCTTGTAGGCCCACACCTGTAGCAATGTGATCCCACTGCTGATCGATAGTCCCCCTCTATAAGCCAACTTATGGAACTGGTGATAGGTCATTGCAAGCATGCATAGCCTCCATGTGAACATTATACCCTCCATGATCATCTGCTCGAGGACCCTCCCCTATCTAAGAGGGAACTCATGGCCTCATCTATCTAGTACCAAGAGACATGCAATAACCCTAGAGATAACATCGATCAATCTATCATGCTACCTAGCCATTGTCTCCCATTGGATCTTGTAGTCATGAATGCCCAGATCCTCATCATCACTCTCAAATAGCCAGTACAATACTAACCTCCCTGTAGTAGGGTCATACTCAGCTAGTTCCCCATGAATGGGAATCCTAAGCATGTGACATACATCCTCCAAAGTCACGGTCACCTCCCCTATCGGTAGGTGGAAGGAACTAGTCTCTGAGTGCCACCGCTTGGCTGACGCTATGATCAATCCCCAGTTTTCCCTAATCTTGGGCATGTACATAATTTAATACAATCCTAGAGAGGCTAAGATCTGCTTCTCATGACTGCTCAACCAATGGCATATATCCAGACATGCCGGTTTTCTCTCCCGTGTCTGTAGAACTGACAGCTCCTCCTGCGATCACCATGCAACTTTGGTCAACTTTTTGTACTTTCTATTTCTTGTTGAACAACCTAGGACCTATTTTGACCTATTTTGACCTAATTTTGACTATCCTAGGGTTTTGACCAATTTAGGGAAGTTTTGGGTGGTTTAGGAACCCCCAAACCCCATTTTGAGGCCTTTCTGACCACCTACATAGAATGGCCTCCCACCTATGCTGGCTATACAGGTGGTCATCCCACCTATGTTGCCTATGTAGGTGGGCACATGACCTGTGCAAGTGGGCACGTGACCTGTGTAGGTGGCACATGTGGACCCTTGCAGGGCCCCGTTTGACACCATTTGACCCCTAAAACTACCTAAAAATGCATGAAATGTTGAAAACCACTAAGAGGACCAGATATACTCACCTCAGGTCCCACATTGGCTGACTGTCAATAGCTACAAACTCATTCTCTGCATTGGTTCTCCATTGGCACTCAATCCATCTTCCTTGCTCCAGAGCTCAATTCTTCAAAATGAGAGAGTGAAAATGAGCTCCAAAACCCCTTCCAAGCCCTTTTATAGCCTCCTAGTTTCCTAGATGGATGTGTAACCATTTCATTATGTATTGGTCGTAATGCTTTTGACACTTTAAACCTCATATCTTTTGTGTTTGACGTCTGATTTTTGATCTGATCATTGCTATGGACCTGTCTCAACATTGTTGACAAATCTACGTATCAATTACATTTTTTGGATGATTTCTCAAGAGGGGACCTATGTATCCCATTATCACTGGGGCATTTTTTAATGCTATTTTCTTTAGGATTCTTTGACACAATGCTCATAATCGCATTGTATCAAAGAGGGGAAAAATGTAGACACCTAAAAATGGTTTGAGCCTACTAGTCTACATTTTTTAACATTTTTAGCATTACAATTGAAATGTCTTTTTGCAACCTAATTATTCCTCTATGTGGCACATATGATCTTTATTGTATGGTGACATTGTTTCTTTCATCAATGATTGAATATTGCAAAATTGTTCAATTATTTACTAACAATCCTACTTTCTCTATCAAATCGATCATTTTCCAAATCATTTCTGATCAACCCTAAACTGATCCTAAACTGATCCTCTTTGATCCTAAACCATTCCAAACCTTCCTAAATTGATTCAAACCTATCCTATTCCATTCCTAATCACTTAAAGAATTGTCTAGACTCATTCTAACCATTCTGGGGCATTGTCCAAGATCATCGATGCCTAATTAACCCAATTTCAAACCAATTGATCAAACCCTATTTCAATTTGATCAATCTTGTCATCATTTCAAGAGCATTGTCCAAGATCATTGATGCTTCGTATCCCCTTAATCATATATTTGATAACATTGTCAAAGATCATCGGTGTTATCACTATCAATCTATCAATATCAATTCAATAGTGTTGTTCATTATTGTCAATACTATTTTCGATTATCATTTCTGGAACATTGTCAAAGATCACCGATGTTTCCCCATTTAAATTTCAATCTTACGACACCATCAAATTTTATTTGCACTTTTCAATCATTTCCAATCATCATTATGCATGCGCATTGTCAAAGCTCATTGATGCCTCATGATTTCCTAAACTATTCCAGAACCCTCAAAATTGATCCTAAACCTTATCAATATTATCAAAATCATTTCAATTCGACATCAACGCCTTCAATTTGACCTATAACTCACTAATTTCCCCCTTGGGATTAATAACCCATAATTTATCCTAACTCCTAATTGAATAAATAAATAAACTTTATTTATTCCCCTTTTCCACAAGTCTCCAACAATTAACTATTTTTTATTAATTTATTGGCTAATTTCAATTTATGATATTTTTATAATTTCAAAAATCTAATTTTATTTTGAGGAATATTTGAGAATATTGAATTATGGATTTGATTAATGATCCCTATTCTCACCTAAATATCATATCCCTTAATTGAGGATTCTCATCCCTATTAAGGTGCTTCACAAATATTTTCAATATCTCTCCCCCATATCGTGCTTCCTAACATCCTACCAACCAAATCTATATTTATGCATAGATTTTGTGCTATCTCACCTAAATGTCTCACATTTTCTATTAATTGGGATGCATTTCATTCTTTCAAGGTTGAACCACAAGATTTTTGTGAACCTCAAGAATTGTAAATCTTCTAGTACTCTCATTAGCAAACTTGATTTCTTGTGCAAAGTGTGTGTCCAAAAAGAAACACTAATCTCATTATGGAGAAGAAATAAGGATATTAGAACTAAATTTGAAGGGAGTTTGTTTATGTTTTTTTGCATATGATTCAACTATTGTTTCAAATGGTTTTAATGTTAGATTAATTTGGGTAGCATATTGTTTAAGGCTTGTGGTTACCTAGATATGCTCTAATGCCTTTTTCTGGTCTTACAACTACAACCTTCATATCATCATTCAAGTAACCTCTTCCCATATCAATACTTTCCATCTTATTATTTGGAAGCTACTAGATGAGATATTCCTTATTGACAATTTCGTAGGCATCCAAAGTATTATTCTCAAACTACCTCATTCCTCTCTCTTTGGTGGTCAGATAGAAGTGATCAACTCCCTTTTGCAAATAGAAAGCATCTTCAATGGCGCCTAGCCTTAGATCTAATACAGTATCTCCTACTTTTTTTTCACCACCTTTTCATTTGAGATGTAGTGATGAGCTAGGGCCATGATTAAGTCTAATGAAATAATATAAAATAGGTTTGTAGCTACATTTACTGAACCCACCAAGACCACTATAGTGTAGTCTAATGACCTTCCTATTAGATTGGCATAGTGCCTTGGGAATGAATACCAATCTAGATGTCTAATGTTGGTGTTCGTGATTTTTGCATGTAGGTTATCGACATTTGTGGGGGTATTATATCCCTTAAAGTGGTACTTCATTAGTAGAGTTACTCTTGTTTCCATCATTTTTCATGAAAAAAGTGTTGTCAACTACCCATTATTGAAAGCATAAAATAATTATATTATCTAAAGATAATTAAAGCAAGAAAAATACCTAAAAAACTAGAAAGAAGCACTAAAAACCACCAAACTAATCAAAATCCAACTTCCTAGATTCTTCATAGTTTTGGACCTTCGTAGTCGGATAACCTGCTCAGACTGTGAAAGTCCAATACTACAAAGTTTTGGTGAACAGGAATCTTGGGTAATCTTTGGAGTATCGAAGTCATGAAGATATTTTGGTGTGTGAAAGGTCAAAACTTCAAAGGGTTGCAAAGGAGTTAGGAATTTATAGGTTGTATGTTCTTTGTAGTTTTGGAGTATCATAGATCATGATTGTTTCTGTGTGTGCTACACCAAAATACCTAAGTGTTCTGACTTGTAATCTGGCAAATGTTGAGTTGGGGTGGCCACTTTAGGGTATCAGAGGCCAAAAATCTCAAGGGTCTGAGGGATGGATAAACTCATAAAACCCTAAGGACAAACCCTAACTAAACTGACCTAAAATGCTAAAAGAAGCAACAAAACCCTAAGAAAATACCAAAAAAACAAGGGAAAATAAGGATGATAATGAAAAATAGATGAAAATAAGAGACAAAGAAATTTAAAAATGCACCCTACCTTGAAGGCTATGAAGGAAAAGACAAACTGTGATGCTCAAGATCAAATTTGGTTGATTTGAGTGCCAAGAAGACTCATAATAGGGTGCAAAAAGGTGAATAGATGAATCACTGAAGGTCTCAATCATTGTGCAATCGAAGCTCAAAAACATGCAGAATGAGAAAAATAAAATGAACAACCCCTTTTATAGGCCGAGACTGTGCACTAACTTCATTAAGAATATTGAAGTGTCGGGCTACAAAAGTTTGACACTCTAACTCCTTGAGTTAAGATTGGCCTTTCAAACTTTTGGTATTTCAAAGATACGAGACTGCTGAAACACAGAAGGTATGAAAGGGAAAAAAACACTAACACTTCAACCTTTCAATTTTTTGAAGATCTGAGGACCTTCAAAACTCTGAAAGGCCAAAAGGGAGAAAACACACTTATTCTTAAGGACTTAGTAGAAAAAACAAACAAGAGGGGAACAAAAGCTAAAAGATAAAAGGGACAGGAGAAAAAAAGACTAATAGGGAAACTAAGATGATACCCAACTATTGGGAGCCTCCCTAAGGGCCATCAATCTGACTCATTGAATACCAAATCCTACTTAACCTCAGAGAGTTTAAACCACTGGAAAGGGATAAAGACCCAAAAAGGGGGTCCCCACTAGGCCAAGGGGATTAAATTGGGCGTATGTTGTGGAACCACAAAAAATAGCCTAGACAAAAGGAGAAATGAACAAGGCATTTCTTTATCAGGAAACAACTTTTGGAGACCTATCTTGCAATAAACCAAACATAAAAACCATCAGTGGAAATATTCTTTCACCAACTCAAAATGAAATTTTTTTGTTGTTTCTTCCAGTGTGTATACTTGTGTGTTCATTTCTTTGACACTTTGATGAAGATAACTTAGATGAATATCTACCAAAACCAACCTTCACAACATTGACAAGGGCTTCCCAGGAAGAGCTATGCTGGCAGTCAGGCATTAATATCCCCAACAAAGTTTCCCCTAAGTCCCAATCTAACCTTGTTGTACTGCCATCCAGGCGTCCATAGCCCCAATAGATATTTCTAGATTCACCCTTCTTTGTCTTCTAACAATATATGAAGCTTGAGGTATTTGGAGGATTTTTCTTTTGAATCATTTCTTTATTTTGGACTGGTGACTAGATTGGGCCACTTGTGCTTTGACTATGTTACTTCTTGAATGTATTTTTCTATTTCTTTTGATAAAACTAGGTAGCACTTATACTGATCTACCTTGGTATAAGATTTGATCACTGCATCGACCATTGCTTTGAATGATTCATTTTGTTTTCTCATTCTCCTCCTTTTATCCTCTTTTTTCTTCCTCTTCTTCCTTATATTCTAGTTGTAGATTGAGAAGGGTTCTAAGACTGGTGAGTACCCAATTCAACATGCTAGTGTTGGCTCTAACTAACATCCACCCAAGGGAATAATGTCTCTAGTATCGTATCTTAATATATCCTATAATTTAGGATGATCAGCATTTGAACATCACCTTGATTTTTCAGCAAGAGATATCACCATTTTTTATCCCTATGTAAATATTCTTGTAAGATGCATCTCTTTGGAAATTTTGAATAAGAAATACCTCTACCTCTTATCGAAGACTAGTTGGGATGGACCACTCATAAGGAACAACCCCAAAAAAACACACTGACTCCAAACACAAAGACTCAAAAGGAAAAGATGCCAAACAAATAAAAAAACAAAGAGGAAAACCTAAATTACTATAATAGATGGGGAAAAGGGAACCCTTCTTTCAAGAGCCAAACTAATATTTGAGGAAGTGCCTATTGACTGGAAATAGAATTAACTCCCAATCCAAACTACTAATTCTGAAAGTATTTTCTCCCAAGATTTATACTATTTGATATGGGCTAGTCTATAGTCCTTCAAACTTGGTATGGCTGCCCAAATTTTCTTTTGCCTTATGCCATATGAGGACAAGGTCAGAAATCCTGAAAGCTTTTAAAGTGGCTCTTTTATCAAACCAACACTTGATAATAGCATGATGTTTTGATACATGTTCTAGATCCACATTTCTTTTCTCCTCCAAATTAAGGAGGTTCATGAGTCGTATCTGCACCTTATCCTCACCTTCAATGTATTGATCCATAAATTTTAAAACTAGTACCTTTAGGTTCATAGAAAAAATGGGTTGCAGACCATAGACTAGCTGGTAGGGGGATGTTCCCAGGGAATTTTTTTATTCTAAATTAATCATTCCATAAGGTGTAATTCAATTGTGTGTGTCAATCCCTAGGATTATTATCTGAGATATGTTTGATTATAGTTGTGAAAATTTTATTGGTGGAATCTACCGTACCATTCCCTTGTGGATAATAATTGGAAGAGAATTTGAGAATTACTTAGTTTTCAAAAGCCCATTGCATAAGTGTGGAAGAGGAAAATTAGGGTGTGTTATCATATACCAAATAGAAATGCATACCAAACCTCATTATAATGCATTCCTCCATAAACTTGGTCACCAATTCAGTAGTGCAATTATTCAATGATCGAGCTTCTATCTAGTGTCTACAATATTCCATCACCGTCAGGATATACCTATGACCTACAGAGGATGGTGGCCTAATAGTATCAACAAAATCAAAGCCCCATTAGGCAAACATACATACCTCATATACTAGCTATAAAGGTATGACAAGGTTTCTCTCATGGGTGGTGCTAGTTTGGCATGTATGACACAATCTTACATGTTCATTTGTGCCTTTGAATAGAGTTGGCGAGTAGTATCTTAATTTATGATCTAATGAGTAGTAGATTCAGTGGATCCATGGCATGTGCCATATTTTTTGTGAAAATCAGCCAGGACTTTCTTCGCTTCCTCCCTATCTAAGCATCTTAGGTACAATCCATCATAGTTGCATTTCTATAATCACATGTTCTTTAGGATGTAGGAATTTCTTTTAATCTTCAAGAATTTTCTTTGTGTCTGGGAAGTGATTCTAAAGGAGATAATACACCACATCCTGATACCAAATGTCTAAAATAACCCCTTGATCTCTGTAAGTTTGACATACCAATCCCTCTTCCATCTTAGCCATCATCTTTTCTAGGCCTTGCCCTCTTACTAGTTTCATGAGCTGAATCTCAAGGTTAAACTCTTGTAGAATCTCCATCCATTTTACTCTTCACTCACCTAATTTTTTTTTGCATTAATAAGGACTTTAATGTTGCATCTGAAACAATTCCAAATACTTTACTTCTCAAAATGTAGTGCCAAAACTTATTTATAGCTTTCACTAGGGCAAAGGATTATTTATCCAAACTTGAGTATCTTATCTTAGCATTCTTAAGAGGGAAACTCATCAATATGATTTGACTTTCATTCTCACTATCCTTTTGAGTGATGATACATGTGCATTAATTATCAGAAGCAAATGAGTATATCTTAAAATGTAAAGTGTAATATGGGCTAGCTAAGATGGGCGTCATGACAATGGAAAATTTTATCTCTTCAAAGGACTCCTTCACCAGAGTGTTCCATTCAATCTTGACATACTTCTTCAACATGTCATTCAGTGATTTCACTATCTCTACAAAAGAACTAATAAACTTCCTCACAAAATTTATCTTTCTAAAAAAAGATTTAATTCTTTCTGGCTATTTAGTGGGGTCAATTTGAGAATGCAATAACTCATTCAGGACCTATTACTATTGTAGACTCAAAAATGGCATTGCTTAACAAATTGCCTTCGATAACTCCAAACACACATTCTTAGAGTTGAGTTAGATCTCATACCTTTGACATCTCTTAAGTACCTTCTATAGGTCATCTATAAGATCTACCTAGTATTTAGAAAATACCAATAGTTTTTCAATGTAGTTAATTATGCATTTCCCAACTAAACTCTTTAAAGCGGTGTCCATTGGATGCTAAAAGGTTGCTCCAAAATTGATTAATCCAAATGGCATTCAGTAATACACAAATTTCCCCCAGTTAGTGGTGAATGTTGTCTTCAGTCTATCTTCTTTCGATACCATAACTTGATTAGAGCTTGAATAGTCATCTAGGAAATATATCATTTGAGATCCATTCACTACCTGTAGCACTTCATCTAAATATGGAAGCGAGTAATTGTCATTTTGGGAAGCTCTATTCAGCTTTCAAAAATCCACATATAACATGATCTCTACACTCTTCTTTCTTACCAGGACCAAATTTGTAACCCATGTGGAATGTTAGATTGGAAAAATAATCTTTTCATCTAAAATATTTTGGACTTCCTTTTGTACCAATGGTTCCATCATTGGGTTGACTAGCCTCTGCCTCTACCAAAAATGCTTGGAATCTAGTTTTAATGGGATATTATGCACTATGACAGAGGTTTCATAGGTTTTCAATTATCCATATCTTCATGCTATGACATCTCAGTATTCGGTAAAGTGCTACACCATCTTTTTATTCTTGTCTTTAGTGCCAACTTTTCCAATATGTACCTCCCTTGAGTCATCCTCTGTCTTGAGGTTGTACGTTTCACACTCATTGCCTCGAAGTGTTGGCCTTGGTTTCCTTTTCAAAGATGATTTATCTTTGTCAAAAATCCTTTCCAATGCCAGCAACCCCTTGGGTATGGAATTGGTTTTGAGATTTATGACCCCTTGATCATTAGGTTCATCTGGTTTGGTTGGCCCATCTGGTTCTTCTAATTCCTCATCAATAACTTCTTTTTCAAACACACCTACACACATGATGAACACAAGGATATGTTGATCATCTGGGAAGACTTGGAAATTTATAATATTATTCAGAATCGTCAAGACAACAACAAGTTCAACTAAGAAATTTTTCAATTTGGACTTCTCCATAGGATGTAATGAACTCGTAGACACTGCTAGTGCATCTAAAACAACATTCTTTCTTCTTGGGATAGACCTAATGTTAAATGATTCAAAATATTTGATCAAGTCTTGTGCTCTATTCTGATAAGTGATCAACCTTTTCCATTGCAAGAGTACTAGTTGTGGGCCTATTTAATAATCAAGTGAGAGTCACCTTATACTACCAGAGATTTTATCCCCTTTTCATGCACTAAAAGGAGACCTCAAACTAATGCTTCATATTATGCAACATTGTTAGTACATAAAAATTACAATCTATATGTAGCATAGAAGAAATTACCTCATGGATTAATCAGTTTAATCCCAACACTAGCTCCTTGTTTACACTTAGAACCTTCAAAACTTAACCTACATATTTGATGTAGCTTGACCAATTTTGGCTAGGGATAAAAGCCATCCTCAACTCCTGGAACCTTAGGTCCTAATTTCGTATTTTCAACATTTTTTGGAGGATTCATTCCTTCTTTACCTTCTCTTCATACATCATCACCACCCAAGGACATTTTACCTTTGATATTCTAAGTGGGTTGGGATTTTTAATAAGGTGGTAACGTACCATCGTCCGAGGAACTCCATTCATTGTCTACACTAGGTATGGGGTTTTTTCCATCTGAAGTGGAGTCTTCACCCCCTAATTGATATTTTCTTTGAGGCATATAATTTATTCATGAACTATCTCCACCTGATGGAGCATTACTCAGGGTGTCTGATGCAAGATTCTTGTCCCTCAGTCCCAAACTCTAAACTTTTTTAGTTGGTTTCATGATTTGGGTCAACACTCTAGATAGTACATCTTGACAACTCACACATGTGAATTTTTAATGACCCAACTAGTTTAATCATCAATATCCTTGTGGTAATAGTATGTTAGGATCGACGTTATGACCCAAATATTTCAATTTTGCAGTCATATTCTTAATAAATTTTTGAAAGATATCCTCATTCACCCAAAACTCTTTTAAGCCCCATACGGAACTGTCATCAGAACCATCAGTCTCCTTGATTTGGAACATAAGGATTTTGTCCAATCGATACACCCCTAAATATAATTGGATAAAAAACAATTCACTTGGGACATTGTAATCTATAATCGTCCTTTGAGTTTGGGTTCAACATCGATCTTGATTTGATTATTTAATCCCTTCTAGGGTAACTACAGCTATGTGAAATTGATAGAGAGCCATCCTCTCAAACACTTAGTCCATTCCCTACTCAAAATCATCCCGTAAGTTTCTGAAATGTCAAAAATATGTATGTCAATGTCTTCTTGCACTCTTCGATTAGAAGCAAGTTTGATGTGCATGTTTTTCAGCATACCAATAACCATGACCACTATTTTATCTAATTGTATCACTACTCTATTTATGTTCTAAGGAACCACTCCTAACTCCTGGCAGATAGAGATTGGTATAACAATACATGAATCCCCTAAGTCAATCAGACAATTGTGTAAATTTTTACCAAATATACGTTAAATTAGTAAGAACAAGGGCACCTCCAACCTATCCTTAAACATTTTTGGGAATGTCTCTGAGGTGTTCACATTTGATGTGGGTACTCATGTGTTTTTAGCCATTGTACTTTGTTTATAGTGGTCCAAGGAATTTAAAAATGCTTCCCTTTATAAGCATAGCCTTGAAACATGTCAAACATTGAGATATTCACCTTCATATTTTTAATCTCTTCAACCACACTATATTTTTCAGTTGACCAAGCTAGGTTTTTGTGTATAGTAGGTACACTAGTGGTGAAGAAGTAGAGACATTTGGAACCTTTTGTGGTGTAGGATTATTTCTAGCTTTTGGATCTGGTGGTGTTGGTTGTTTCCCTGGGGGAATACCATCTATCAAGAGTTACTTTTGATTCCTCAATTATAAGAATGATTGTTGTTCTGAAATGCATGAACTTTAGAGTATTCAGGCTCCCTTTCCCTTTGGAATGCAAACACAAATTTGTCTTCCTTATTATTGTTTCCAAAACCTTCTCATGTCTTAGGTTAATAATAATCAAACCTCATTGCATTAAACTGAATAGGGGACTCATCAAAGTTTTGAGGTTTCTGATTATGCATATCATTTTTGTACCATTGTTATCTTGGTATGTTCCTATAGTTCTTGCAAAATTTACATCAACATATTCATACACATTAGTATTATCATCTAGTATACTACCATTGTTAGATCAGGTGTTCTAAGGTCTATTTCATTGTTTTTTTCTAAATGGTCTATCCTATGAGTTATTTCTAGTGTTATTACCATAGGTGTTGAATGGGAATAGGTGTGATGCAGAGTGGAGCCAAGTAGTGTTGGAATTGATCTCAATCACAAACTTATCAATCCTTTTAGCCCTCAAGCCTCAATGGGATAACTCTTGGATCCTTCTTTCTAAATACCCTTTAGGTAATTCAACTTATTCTTCTTTAAGTTTCTTCAACTCCCTTCTTCATACTATAATTTATTCTCAACAATCAAACCACACTAGACTATTGTGTCCCAACTTCAAGTCAAATCTTCTCTCAATAACTTCTCCATTCACATGAACCAATGCACAATACCTTCATGCTTCACAATAGGAAGTGGTATAGGGTTCTATTAATCACCAATATGCAATATAGGACCAATGGTAGACTTCCACAAAGTTTTATTGGTCACAAGTAGCAAACAATCTTCTTAGGCCTAGTAGGACAGGCTTGTCTAGTAGCCCTAAGAGTGGGGTTTTTTTACCTTAACTTTTATAACTTCCAAAGGATCAATTTTAAATCCAAAACTTTCAAATACCCTTTTGGCAGATATACCCAAAATCTAGACTCTTGGTTCTTGACTCCAACTTTGTGCTTCCCAAACACCTACATGGACCAAAGACCCAAAAGGGCTAATTAGGCCTGGTTATTGAAGAAAGTACATAATAATGGGTTTTCTGGCCCAACTAAATGAATATGTAAGGTCTTAATACACCTAAGAACACCTAATCCACAACTATAATGTTTCTATCCACCCCTTATGGAGTCTTGCACATTCAACAACAATAAACTACAACCAAGCACATAGGAGATGCTCGGGTAGGGCTTGGTGGAAAATAAACCAGAAAACCTCCAATATTTATATCCTTATGGATTCCTAATAATAAATAACCATAATTTAATTCCTCCCATGCCCATGAGATTCCACTGGTGGGTTTTCAAGTTAGGGGGTCATTCTCAAAACCTAGGTTATGGAGGCTCCTGAGCAGTCTGCACAAAAATTGTGTCTTATTCCTTATATCCCCAACAAATAAATTCAGATCAATTGAATTTAAATAACATAACCATCTAAAATAAAAATATGGAAGGACAAATCTTCTCCCAATCCAAATGCAAATCAAAATGTACAAAAATTGAGACAATTATCCAGAAAACATAATTCTATTCCTTTCAAAATTTGCCACCAATATTAAATCCATGAACAACATCCAATATATCATAATTCATGGTCTTAAATGTCCTAAATCCAACATCCAAAACCAAATTAAAAACCTTTAGGACCGTTGGGGAGGTTATAGCAACTTTTCACAAAAATTTGCAAAAGTTGTTAAGCAACTTTTTTGCAAGATTGTAACATTTTTGTAATTTTTTATGTCCTAACTATCTAGGACCCCTAAAGATTTATAATGAGTATATTTTCACTGTAAACCACCTAAGACACCTAAGAAGAAAAAAAATATAAAAATCTTTCCCTTTGACCAAGTTTGACCATAATGCTTATCAGTGTACCTTGGCCCAACTAGTCTTACAAATGGGATTTATTACATCAAAGGGATCCAAATATCCTCAAGGAATATTAGGCCTCTTAGACACATCTTATTACATATTAGGAGGGTTTCTCCTACACCATACTCCCTTGGATTTGAAAACTCAATTTCCTACTTGAGAGTAACTTATCCAATGTGGTTCCATGCTTAGCTATGGTCTATCCATCCATCAATATAGCATCTAGATAAGGTAAGCCTTTCCATTTGACTAGATAGTGTTTGTAGGCATTCATCCTTGTCTATTTTACAACCTTTTTGTCTAGGATATTCTCTAAGTGCATTGGTTGGCTTAGAGGGAGATTCTTAAGACATTTAATCTATTCATCTTCATCATCCTGCAAAGAAACATCATAACTTGCATCACCCTTGAAAGGAGTGAGATCAGATACATTTAAAATTGGATAAATAGAATTTCAGTCTACCCATCTATTTAAGGATGCTATGTAGAGCTGAATTAAATATTAGTTCCAATATTTTTCCAAAGGGTCCTCCAAAAGTGACCTTGGAATTTCACATCTCTATGAGAGACAATTGAGAGAGACAACCTATGTATTTTGATCACTTCTCTGAATAAAAGGTGAGAAATGTGTGATGCATCATTAGTTGAATTGCAAGGAACAAAATGAGTCATCTTGCTAAAGCGATCCACTATGAAAACCACATTGTCAAATCCCTATTTTGTTCTAAGTAGTCCCATAAAAAATCCATACTAACACTTTCCCATGATTTGGTTGTTACTGGTAGGGGCTCATAGAGTCCTTGGTTTGTGCTAACTCCCTTAGCCCTCTAACAAATGGAATACGATTCCACAAACCTCCTTATGTCAGGTTGCATTTTGGGCCTATAGTAGCATCTCCTAACTAATTCAAATGTCTTGTCTATGGAAAAATTACCACTTAATGCACCACAATGATTTTCTTTAATTAAATTACCACTCATTGAACATTTTTTTAATGCATAGTTATCCTCCTTTGAACAAAAGACCATTCTAAATTAAATAATCAAAATAAAAAGTATGATATGCATCAGAAAGTGTAGTAAAAACCTCATAGATCTCGTCAAAATCAAGATAATTTTTGTACAATTCCTTAAGGGCATCAATCCCTATGATTTTAACATGTATCTCTTGGATCAAATTGACTCTCCTACTAAGAGCATCTGCCACCTTGTTTTCTTGTCCCTTTTTGTGTTTAATGGTGAATGTGTAGGCTTGCAACTATTTCACCCACTTCATGTGTCTACAAATTAGTTTCTCCTATCCTTTTAGATAACTTAAAGCATGGCTATCTATGAAAACAATGAATTCCTTGGGAAAACGGTATTTTCTCCACTTTTTAAGTGCTTGCACCAGGGCATAGAGCGATAGGTCATAGGTGCTATACTTCTTCTTAGCTTCATTAAGCTTGTCTGAAAAGAAAGCAAGAGGTCTACCCTCTTTGCTATGCACTACCCCAATGGATAGATTGCTTGCATTAGTCTCCAAAGTGAAATTTTATTGAAAAGGGTGAGAATAGGAAACTATGATACCCTATTCTTAAGATACACAAATGCTACATGTTCTCTATTATTCCATCCAAACTTAACCTTCTTACCTCCCTTTATGGTATCTAACAATGGTGCACAAATTTGAGTGAAATTATTAATGAATTTCCTATAGAAGTTTGCTAAGCCATGACATCTTCTGACTTCTCCTAATGTCCTTGGGGTTGGACAACTTAGAATTGCATCCACCTTTTCTAGATCCATATTTAATGTCCCTTTTGAAATGACAAAAGAAAGGTATGTTAGTTCCTCCTGTGTAAAAAAACACCTCCAAATTTATCATCAATTAATGTTCATGAAGCCTTATTAGCACATGGTTAAGATGATCCAAATGCTCTTTCTCTGAACTACTAAAAACAACTATATCATCCAAGTATACAATAATGAATTTCCCAATTAAATCATGGAGTACTTCATTCATCAATCTCATGAATGTACTCGGTGCATTATTGAGACCAAATTGCATTACAATCCATTCATACAATTCTTCAGTGGTTTTAAAAGTTGTCTTCGACTCATCCCCTAGTCTTATCTTGATTTGGTGATAGTATGACTTAAGGTCAATCTTTGAAAAGAAACATACACCCCCAACTCATCTAATAGGTCTTCAATTATAGGAATTGGGAATTTGTACCTGATTGTTATCTTGTTTATAACCCTAGGTTGGTGCAGAGCCTCCACTTTCCATCCTTCTTGGGTGATAGCACACTAGGTATTGTACACAGGCTTAGGTTTTTTTGTATTAGCCCTA
This sequence comes from Thuja plicata, assembly GCA_018584345.1. Taxonomy (NCBI): domain Eukaryota; kingdom Viridiplantae; phylum Streptophyta; class Pinopsida; order Cupressales; family Cupressaceae; genus Thuja; species Thuja plicata. The sequence continues at coordinate 4,485,301 of MU227345.1, forward strand.
TATTTAACAACTCATGTACTTGCATTTAAATCTTTGCATTCTAATCAGGGGTTAGTAATTTGTATTCTACCTTATTGGGTAATATGCACCAGATATCAAATCAATGTGATGATATATGTCTCTTAAGGATGGGAGGGCATTGGGTAGGTCTCCTACAACTACACCTTTGTACTCTCCAATAATTCATCCACCTCCTTGGGAAACTTCATGGTCTTTTCTTTCTCCACTTTCTCCTTGGGTTTCAACACTAGAGCATAGCCTACCTCTGCTTCTTTGATAATTTCTACAATCTCTTTTTCTTCTACCAATATGATCATTGGCTCCTTTTTTTTATTATATTTAAGATCAAATAATGGTTTCATAGTATAGCTATTTCCATCATTTTTGATAGTATAAGTTGTTGGCAAGTTGACTTCCTAAGGAATCATGACTTATTTTGTGTTGTCAATCATGGCAACAAAGTCATACTTAAGTTCTGTCATGGAAGGAAAATGACTAAGTGTGAAAACAAGGAAAATAGACACATACAGAGATCAGTACATTAGCGCACATGTTAGAGATCACACCAAATCATGCGTGCTTAGGTATATACTCTATGGTGTATATACATGCTAGATCCAAATGTGCAGAGTATGGAACATCAGTATGGAAAAGTTATAGACAGATTAGTAGACCTATAGTCCAGAAAATAGAGTATGGAAGCTGACTACAGTTTTGATCAGCGTGAATGATTTTATAATGTAATGGCTAAGAGCCTTTAGTTATAAGTTTGTATTAATTTAATTAATGTTGTAGTAAACACACTTAGGCCAACTTTTTCAGAAGCATTGTGTATTTTTGTTTTAGGGCCAACTAATGATTTGTTTTGGGTTGCGCCTATTCGGATTTGAAGATATAAGTATGTAATGTAAAGATATGTTACAAGTGTTGATTATTGTGTAAGAAGTTATAGAGGGACAGTATAATTAATTCAAAAGATGATATAGATCTTTTAAGGAGTAAGAGCATCCGCGCATACATGGAACTGATCAGAAAACAGTGTCATTATAGCAGTTCATTTTGATATAGTGCATATCAACATTCAGAGGGTTGTAGCCTTCATCTTATTGGGCAGTGAGCCTAGGAAGTGAGCCATATACCTTTAACAAGGTTTTGTAAAAGACTCCTAATAGGGTCAGACCTTTAACTAGGTCATTGTACTTAATTTGTAAAGACTGCTTCTAATAGGGCAAAGGAACTTTAATAGGTTCATTACACCTAGTACAATATTTGTGGTTACTAATCCCCACTGGAGTTTTCCTCTGATCAAGGTTCTCCGTAATCATATCATGTGTTATGTGTTCTTGTGTTATGTTTCTTTGGATGCACATTTGATATATGTTTAATTGGCTGAAATATAATTAATATATAAACACTGATTCACCGCCCCCCCTCCTCAGTGTTTCTAACAATTGGTATTAGAGCTCTGGTCCTCAGAAAGAAAGTTTAACCACTTGAAGAGATCATGGACTCAGCTAAAGCAAAACATTTGAAAAAGAATCTTGAAGCATCTCTTGAAGATCTTGACAGATCTAAGAAGGAAAATGAAGAACTAAGATTGAAAAATGATGGCTCTCAAATACTTATTGAAAGGCTAAGAAAAGATCTAAAATATTGTTCTACAAGTGATCTAGGACAAATGGTCAAAAAGCTTAATGAAGAGAATAAATCTCTAAAGGATAACCTTGAAGATCTGGAGGAACAACTTATAGATAGCCAGAACACCATTGAAGACAAGATCAAAGAAAGCAATCAATTGGAAGATGAACTTCTGCAAGCAAACATGAAAGTCTTGGAATTGGAAAACATGAAGAAGAAGTTGGAATTTGAATTAATAGAAGCAAAAGACAAGATTGATAAACTTCATACAAGTTTGATTTGATTCAATCCCAGCTCAATGCGCAAAGAAAAAAAGGGAACACTACTGGTCTTGGATTCAGTACATCACAAGATGAAATTAAATCATCATAGGAGAAAGAAAAAACACTTGAAGCATCTTCAGAAGCTAAGAAAGTTGAAGATAATATAGAGGTTATATCTGAACCACCTAAAAGAGAAATCAAGCAAATTAACAAAACTTGTTATGCATGCAATAAACATGGGCATTTGGCAAGAGATGTCAAAGAGGTAAGACCTTTTAATGGTTATTATTACTCCTGTAATAAGTTTGGTCATAGGGCTATTCATTGCAGAACAAGTCAAAGAAATCAATCTCAGCAAAATCACAGGAATATAAATCAAAGCAATCAAAGAAATCAACTCTCAAGAAATTTACAGAACATTACATGTCAGATATGCAACTACAATAGACACATAGCAAAGAAATGTAGCATGATGAGAAAGAAAATCAGACTTCCTATCATTTGTCACACATGTGGAAAGAGTGGACATATCACAAGGTTTTGCAGATCCAAAACTCAGAAACAAGAGGATCCTAAAAAGTCATTATTTGAAGAGAAAGGAGAAGTCAATTTTGTCAAAGAAAATGAAGATTCAAGAAAAATATGGGTTGAAGTTAAGAAGGAAAATAATGTTGAAAAAGTAGTTGATGCATCCATAGTGGGTGCACCCTCTACTTCTTCTTGAATAGACCTTCTTGGTCTAAGGGGGAGCTATTCTAGCTCAGGACCCCTATGTGGTTAGTGTACTCACTTTTGAGTATACGCCTTTGGATTCATGGTTAAAAGCACATATTATAGCTATATGCATTCACGCATTATCTAAATTACATTGGGATCAAAGTTTGAAAATCTCTATGCATGGTTGCAAGCATTAAATGCGGCAGATCTTATAAAAAGGAAGTTCATAGTTGATCATTTTCACATATACATTTGAGAGAATAGAAATTGAAGAGCATTGGAGCACTAAGACATCTAAGCACAAAGGCATAATAGTTTGGCAGTTGGAGTGAATGGATAATCAGTTTGAAGCAGAGCCCTAGCCATCATGCCATTTCAGAATTTCATGGAAACCCTACATAAGCAAACACCAAGTAAGTATGGAAACCCTAGTTGTGTTTGATGTAGCAGAGAGGAAGAGGTTTATATTTAAGAAGCAGCCATTCAAATCCATACTAGATGATGTGGAAGGGGCTTTCTCCAAAACCTCACGTGGCATTGTTCACGTGGAAGATATCTACATGTACATTTACTGTAAAAAGGAATCATTAGGAGATGATAATATAGCTTCTCATATGGAATCAATGTTAAATAAGGACTTCACATTCAAGGATGAGTTCATGCACTTACAAGATAACCCTATTTTAGAGTATTTGAATGCACATGAGTTTGAAGAAATAGAATGGGTAAAGATTTTGTTAAGCAGGATACATGATGATCTTTTCTGGATTAGAGATGTCCCTGTTTGCATCACTAAAGAACTAATCCATCAGTTAACCAAATTTCCAATGACTAGACTAGTATTTCCCACTGGTAAGGATGTAAAGAAATAGATTGAGCAAGTTTGTTTGTCTAGGAGTGATAGGCGTGGAATGACAGTTGACCCTATCAAGGAGGATGACATTAAACTCATAAAAATGATACTTGGATACAAGTTTCAGTAAGCAAGAAGGTTGAATAGTGTCTCTATAGAAATAGTCCTTGCAACTGTCAGAATAGTGAAGGACAACACCCAATACAATCTATGTGAGATCTTGCACGATCAATTGATTGAAAATATCATAATCATCAAACATGACAGGAGCAAAACATTCAGGTTTGGATCACTGATCATCTATTTGTATCACCACATAGTTGGAAAGGTTGCAGACCTTTATCTAGACAAAGGAAAACCTATAATGACTCAGATATCTCTTAAATCCATAGTAGATAGCAGTGCAAGAGATATAATGGATATGGATATAAAGATATTCAAGGTCAAAATGCAGAGTAGGTTCAGACTATCTGAGAAGATAGTTGACAAATATAGGGATACAATATGCTTCATGGTTGAGAAAGATTGCACATGCATGGAGGCTGTTGAGCCTAGAACTAAGTGGATTCATCCACTAGGGTATGAAGTAGAAGACCATGTGTTAGAAGGATATGTGCAGGTCTTATTGTCAGCACCTAAAGACCCTAATGAACCTAGATGGGGCACTTACAGAGAAAAGACTGACGAAGTGGATATTGAACTACAACTTGCTTTTAACAAAAGAAAAGCATCCATAATGACATCCAACATTCTAAAAAAGCATGGAGTCACACAATAAGATTTAGACAAGGCAAAAGAAGCCAAAATTGCACAAGTTAAAATTGAGAAAACTGTTGAAACTCAGAAGAAGCAGAAGAAAAATGAGGAGAGTACCACTGTGCCTACTACAACCATTGATCTAGATACATCTCCACCTTTTGTACCTAGCAAGAAACCTAGAGGAAGGAAGGAAGCGGCTACAAGTCATCCATCCTCAAGAGCTACTCGGAGAAAAGCTAAGAATGTTCAAGCTCCACCTAAGGTAGGATTTAGACCCAGTCTAAATATCTTGAAGAATAGGATTGTTAATGAAGGAAGATTAGATACATTATCAAAAGTCTATGACAAGTATCAAGAGATGGATAAGACTGAGATACATTCTATGATCATATCTCATATGATCAAGTTTAAGAAGTCTCCTCTTGAACTCAAAACAGTGATACCAGATAAGTTATGGAACATATTGGAGATCATGAAAAGACATGCAATTGAGGAAGACATGAATATTAGAGAAGAAACTTTGGATACTCTTCTTCCTGTTTGTTCACATGATGAGAAGGCTATTCTATTAGATCTAGTGAAGTGTCATCTCCATAGTAAGACAAGGACTCTACAAATTATGAACAAGGAGTATGAACAGATTGGAAAGGATACTGAAAAATCATTTGCACAAGTATTTATGGATAGACACATGTATCCACCAACGACACCTACATCAAAAGTTACCCTAGCTCCTCCAAAATAGGTTACAACTCTAGTAATTTAGGTTGTGCCTATGACAGGTCCACAAGATTCAGTGCCCACAATGACAATAACCTCTGAGATAGCTAAAGATACATAGGACACTATAGTGATTGATGATGTAAAGATATCTATGACAACTTCTAATAAAGATATGGATAAATTTGATAAGGCATTTGTAAGCACTGAAGAAATGTGCACTGATGATACCACCGCACAATAATATGAAGTTCCCATCAATGATCAAGCTGACATAAATGAAGACACTCAAGATGATATGCAAGGTAATAAGACACTGACAAAAGAGAAACCAATGAAGGTTGAATGCATGGATATCAGCCAGAATACTATATTCTCACCATCCACTCAACCATCCACCTCATTGTTGTCAAGGTTAACTCCTAACTTAGCAAGTTTGGATGCATGGGGAGAAGAAGACCTAATCAAGATTAGTGTCCTTGCCATGGAAAAGGAAAAAGAGAAACAAGTGATGAGGAACCCTCACTTCTTGGAAACAGTGAACATTTTGAATGACTTAGTGCCTACTGATCAGAAAGTAGCCAAAGTACAATCAGTTGAAGATGTGGACAACATCTTATCAAACTTAAAGTCACCTTTCACTAGCTTAGTAGAATCTGCTACTAAGATTGTAGAAGATGAATACAAGAAGGAGAGACTAAATGAATTGGTAAAGAACTTTACCTTAGATCTGAATTCCTTAAAGATTGGGCAGGCTATATTGAAGGAATTGGCAGATAAAGGAAAGAAAGTCATAGTAAACTGTATGGATAGAGTGAAGCTCACCTCTGAGCACACTAAAAAGATAGTAGAAGCAGAAGAAATGGTGGATAACATAAGGAAATCAGTTGAAAACTCCACGCAAGACATGCACATCTGCAATAATGTCTACCAAGGGTAGTTAGACAAAATTGAGAAAGCAAAGTTAGAAATCAGCAAGATAAGGGTAAGGAAAACACAGTTGAGAAATGCACTTGCGCCATCTCTAGCAGTTCTCAATGAGAATGTAAAATAGATTGATAACACCATACAGACATATGATCAAGGTCCCTGCATGGATTTGATGAAAATGGAGAAATTGACATATGCTTTATGCGCACATCTACAAACAGTTGATGCAATGAAAGTCTTTTGGCAGAAAGAGATTCAATCTCTTCAAGTTGTGTACCCAGAAGTCTACATGTAGTAAGTATGTTGAAGAATTATATTTTTTGCACACCTTTGTCATTAATGTCAAAGGGGGAGTAGTATAGAATGTGTATATGTGGAGAAGTATATATGTATATATCATTAAGTATTATGATATACAGTCATTTTTGTATGAAGTCATTTTGAGTAACTTAGCCACATTCCTTTGTTGCCATAAATGAAAAAGGGGGAGATTATTGGAAAATTGACTTCCTAAGGAAGCATGACTTATTTTTTGTTGTCAATCAAGGCAACAAATTCATACTTAAGTTCTGTCATGGAAGGAAAATGACTAAGTGTGAAAACAGGGCAAACAGACACATATAGAGATCAGTACATCAGTGCACATGTTAGAGATCACACCAGAGCATGTACACTTAGGTATATACTCTATGGTATATATAAATGCTAGATCCAAATGTGTAGAGTATGAAACATCAGTACAAAAAAGTTACAGATAGATTAGTAGACCTGTAGTCCAGAAAATAGAGCATGGAAGCCGACTATAATTTTGATCAGCGTGAATGATTTTATAATGTAATGGATAAGGGCATTTATTTATAAGTTTGTATTAATTTAATTAATGTTGTAGTAAACAAGCTTAGGCAGATTGTTCGGAAGTGTTGTGTATTTTTGTTTTAGGGCCGGCAAATGATTTGTTTTGGGTCGCGCCTATTCGGATTTGAAGATATAAGTATGTAATGTAAAGATATGTTACAAGTGTCGATTATTGTGTAAGAAGAAGTTATAGAGGGATAGTATAATGAAGTCAAAAGATGATATAGCTCTTTGAAGGAGTAATATCATCTGTGCATACATGAAACTTATCAGACAACAGTGTCATTACAATAGTTCATTTTGATATAGTGCATATCAACATTCAGAGGGTTGTAGCCTTCATCTTATTGGGCAGTGAGCCTAGGAAGTGAGCCATATACCTTTAACATGGTTTTTTAAAAGACTCCTAACAAGGTCAGACCTTTAACCAGGTCATTGTACTTAATTTGTAAAGACTGCTTCTAACAGGGCAAAGGAACTTTAACAGGTTCATTGCACCTAGTACAATATTTGTGGGTACTAATCCCCACCGGAGTTTTCCTCTGATCAAGGTTCTCCGTAATCATATCATGTGTTATGTGTTCTTGTGTTATGTTTCTTTGGATGCACATTTGATATATGT